>CAEGAE010086473.1:0-173455 GCA_903067095.1 Girardinus metallicus | reverse complement strand
GAACCAGATGAGTTGATTGGAGAGGTGAGAGCTGAGGAGGAAAACAAAAGCAGGCAGACGGGCCAGAAAACATGACACAAGTAAGACATAAAGCACGTGCAAGTAATCAGTGGAGCAGCTATAAAGTTTATAATCAGAAACCACAGCATGTGCAGAAAACCTGCAAAGCTGATACTTTATCTGAACTCAACAGGTTTAGAAACATAAAACATTTCACCATACGTCACATCCTTTGACCTTTCAATCTGAGCAGCTTATTAATATGACTTCAATCCACTTGCATTGGATTTTTCACGAAGTGATCGCAGTAATAAGTTTCCAACCTACACGAAACTCGTCAAGTACCACACTGCTAATGACTACTGCTTAACTAACTCCCACCATGGTGCCTTAATCATAGTCATTAGTGTGCCAAAAAAGGCCCAACAAGAAAAAAAAAAAAAAAAAGAAGCTTATCTGCATTTAAAAATAAGCCCCAACTCTGCTTCTGGTATTATTTTTAGGTGCTACGATGGCTTCCCTTCAGCAGGTCATCTGTTTGTCTCCGCACAATGCTCTCCTTCCTTTCCTTTGTCGCCCATCCCCTCAGACATATGGGAGTGATACTCTGAAGATTGGAATTAGCTGTTTGGAGAGTATTTCAAAGCACTCTCGCCGGTTCTGTTTCGCAGGCTCCAGGGACCCGGCTGCCATAAATTTTGTCATGCTGTTTGAATTAACAAAGACCGCGGTTCTGCTGCAAGTGCTGGCGCCAGTAAAATGGTGAAAGCTTCTAAAATAGCTATTTTTGGGGGACAAAAATAAGTATTGGCTGTTTTTTTTTTGTTTGTTTGTTTTTTTTTTTTTTCCCAGTGCCAGGTTGCTTACAGAGAAGGAGTCCTTGAGTAAATGAACCACTGACATTTTTTTTTTATCTTGTGTGGTAAATGACCTGTTGTATCCACAATACTTAGAACATCCAGATATTGTGGATAAGTACTTTTGGAGGGTTTTCCTGGTGCCAAGCTTGAAATACAGTTCAAAATGCCAGTGTTTCATGAAAACACTACCTCATATTCCCATGCTTGTTTACTTTTACTGTAGATTTTAAAATCTGCCCTAGGTGTCAGCCCTAGACATATTTCTCGTCTGATGCAGGGCCAAGACAAACAGCCACACATGCACAAACTTGCACTTAAGGTCTCTTTAGAAGCACAGATACACTGTGAGTAGCATGCTGTACCAAGGTCAAATTCATGGATGCCAAGCAGAAATGTCCAAACTATAGTTAACTTGCCTCTAGGCATCTGTACAAACCCATTCCTTGACATTGAACGGAGGTTGCTTGTATGCAGCCATATTTCCAGTGCGTAGACTCTTGGCAGGAAAACCCTAAACATCAAAGTGTTTCAGAGTTGTACCGTTTTCCATAACTATCGTGGTACCTTCCTGTTACATCTGAAGGATGTGTGCAAGTACACACAGCATGTACACCTGGAAGTAAATAATTGTATTTGTGTTTGAGTAGCTCCGCAGCAGTTTGGGTTTTTATCAATCTAGGACTCTGTCCAATAATTCCTAAATTAATCAGGTAAAGGTGTTACACCAGGTGTTAGCTGAATTCTTAAGCTCCCTTTGAATATTTGCATGTATTTTGGCCCATCACCTAGTCTACTGATTTATTGCTTATATATGAGAAACTCTTTCCAAAACATTCCTTTTAACAACAGTCACCGTGGCCTTACAGATGTTTTTCTCCAGGTGAGATGTCAGAATGCTTGCGCCAAGTTAGGAGAAAATAGAAATATAAAACATAATGTTTGTCATACCTGCGTGGAACAGAGTGCTTGTTTGAAATCCAGAGCAATAAATCATTTGACAGGTGAGGTTCTATTAAATATTTCGAGCACCAAGTCCGCTAAGTTGTGATTTCTTTTTATGAGTCGGTGAATAAGGCTACTATGCTTTTTTTGAAGACAGTTTTCTTTTTCCGGATCTGTGGACACTGCCCTCAGGTGGCCAGTACACAAGTTTGTTACCATGGAGACACAAACGGATGTTTTTCTTTTTTTTTTTTTTTAGCTAAATCTTTCTTTGGATTGGCGTTGAGAATTTAAACAGCTGTTACTCCCTAGTGCGGTGTGACGTCTGTCACAGAAGACATCCAAAATAGCAATAAAGATGAGAGAAATGTAGTTTTCATTACAGATTTCTTCCAGGTTGTTTTGTTTTGCTTACTCAGACATCCAACCATCCATCCTGTTAGCACATCCCGCATCAAAAGTAATTGCTAATTCGTTCATTCCGGCGTTGAACAGCATGTGTGTATACTGTTAAACTTGTGTTTTTTTTAAGTTCTTGACTAACAGCCCATGTTCTTGTTGTTCCCCGAGGCAATTTGTCCAAACTCCCAATTCTTCTTGCCAAGTTTCAATTTCCATGTATTATACTCCTCGCCATATGCCGGCTATCGCTGCTGCACCCAGGTGTGTCCGCTTGGAATAGGTGCATACTCAGCCGACATAGGCGGGAATTATTGAGACAAACATAACAGACAGATGGCAAATCATGACTGTGACTATCCATTGACCTTGGCTTTACTTTCAATGGTGCGGGTTGAGGAAATTGCACAGCTGCATTCCTAATGCAATACACCTGCACACATAATGTGGAAAGATGTATTCATTCATAATCATGTCTAAATATGTGAATAACACCGAAAACATCAAGCCTTCTCCTGACCTGGCGATTATTAGGCTCTTATTCAGAACCCAAGAAATCCCAAAGATGGCAAAGTTGGTCTTCTGATCTCATTAGTCTCATCACTCAGCTATCCCTTTTGTTTCTGTCTCTTTGTTGTGTTTTCAAGACAAAGCCTATTTTTTATTTTTTTCTTTAATTTCCACACATTCGCAGAACATAGCCCTGCCGCATCATCCGGCACAGCTTTTCCAGTTTTCGCGGCATATTTCGCCTCATTATTGATATACCCCGGTTGGCACATCTCCGTCTTGGATGCAAAAATATCGCCGCCCAAGGCTTTTTGTGTTCATTCAAATAGGCATCACAGTGTTCCAGCTTCCTCAAAAAGGCATTTAAATTGTAGTTATATTCACGAGTGGAGCTTGAAGTCAGCCTCCTTCCCTATTAGGCAAGCTAACCTTCTACTCCAAGTGTCTTCCCAATTACAGAGACTACTGCTGATGAAATGGCTGTGCAACATGGTGACTTGTCATTTGGCCAATTATTCTTAATGAAGCACCGCAGTGAGATGGGTAACTCTGTTTTGGCTTGCTGGGTTTGCAGTATCTGTACAGGGACACTAGTCGAAATGTTTCCTTTTGCCTTTTGAGTAAAAGGAAACCTTTCTTTCCACAGTCCGTGGAGGCCACTGATCAATTAAATTTGTGGATTCAGTGGAAGTGAAATGAGACGTACCAGCTTATGCTGAGGCAGCATTTTTCAAACTGCATGATAATGTTTTGATGTTGATATTATTGGTTAAATAATAAGATAGTTATTACTGCTTAATTAAAATGCAGCAGAAAAAATAGGAAGCACAGCTCAACAAGAGGCAATGTGTTTATTCGAATGCACTGCAACGTGTACATGCGCATATATATGTATATATATATAAATACATTTCTGATTAAAAACTGAGAATCAAGCCTTCAAATACACTGAATGCAATTGTACACATGGGACGAATGCAATAATTTGTAAATGAGGAGAAAATAAGGTCTGTACGTTTTTCCCTTTTTTTTTTTTTTTCCCATTCCTAGTCTACTATAAGGAAATGTGGCTATTCAGCTCCAGCAAATAGAATTTAACAAGAAGTCTCTTGATTATTTCAGTGCATAATCACATTTTGTTAGTCAGCTGAAAAAAACAAATAAATCAGAAGCAAGACATATGGTGTTTGAGGGTAATGGAAAGTTTTCATATTGTACACAATTGAGTGGAATAAGATAAAATTCAAAGGCTTTTATGACTGTTTATCTTAATGATGCATGAAAATATGTAGTGATCTAGTTAGGCTAATTGCTATATGTACTTGCCGCTGCTTAGGTACGATTGGAAGTACAAATAGGCAAAGGGGGCAAACTAACCCACGTCTGAGATGAGAAAAAAACCTAAGAAAAACAACAATAAAAAAAATGACTGGACAATGTTTGTAATTTTGGTCCAATTTAGAGAAAAGACACAAAACTTTTTTTCTGTTTCCTGCTGCATAGAAAAAGAAAGTGAGACTGAACTAAGAAACCATCAGAAATATACATTCAAACATTTCCTGGATTGTTCAAAGCCGTCAGTTTTAATGATGTGTGCTTTTCCCAGTGCGAATTATTGACAAAACAGAAAACAAACGGCAAATGATGCTGTTTGACATTTGTATAAACCCAAAGTCTATAATCAAGGATAAAATGAACAGCATGCACAGTCTCACATATTATGTCTTTTCCCATCTTCTGCTAAACTAGGAATGATTTGCCAAGCACCGGTGCTTTCCTTGTCAACGGCTTCCTTCACTTTATACGTGCAGACATACTCACAGCTGGGAGCTGCTCTGCACAGACGGAGTCTTCTATTTCTAACTTCCGAGCAGCTCCACTGGAGCATTTAGCAGTTAAATGTCTTTCTGGAAGGTATATCACTAATCTATCTGGAGGGAAGTTCTTTTCTCTTACAGTGGGCCGAGAGAACCCCAGACATGAAAATTTAAGATTAATTTTTATGCTTTCATTTGACATTACAATGTAGTAACTCTTGGTGTTACTGAATTATCCAGTTTAATAAATGTTTAACACGTACAAGGACTTTAACTTGTCTCGCGATGATTAATTTAGAAGTCTGTTTTTTTTATTTTGTTCGTTTTTTTCCACCTTTGTCGTTCACATCAACAATTTCATTCTGAGCTGGCCCGAAAAGACATGAAAGGCAGCTACGTAAATGAGTAGATCATATCATATATATCTGTTGTTGGGGAGATGGAGATGGCTGACAGCTCTTTAACGCCACTGGCCTTCATGTGTCAGATTCCAGTACAAATCAATCTGACAACGTGAAGAAAGAAAATGTGAGGACCAAAAGGTCAGATGATTTACAACAGGTTACATCATTTTGGACTCTTGATACATCAGCAAGGTCTTCTCCCAAAACTAAACTATCAGTGAGCTATTTCTGTTCTAAAATTTAAAGTAAGGCTCTGATTTTGTGGGGTCTTAATTTCATGTGGGGATGGTAGCATATTTGATTTTTGATTGATTTTTATTAATTTAAATGGTAGAGTGCATACAACATTGTCATACCAGATTTAGCAAAATGCTAATTCCATCCATGGTCCCATATGGCAAACAGCGCAAGATACACACATCCATACACTTACGTTCATAAAGTACATTTTCACGAAAGAGTTCAGTTTTTGACAAGAAGACAAAACTCAGTAAGAGTTGGACAGTTGTAGACGAGGAAAGACTCAAAGATGCAAGACTTTTACAGAGGCAGACAATCCGAGTATGAGCAGCATATGATTTTTGTCAGATCTCAGATATTTTTCTTTGTGCTTTGCTCCTACAGTTTACAGTAAGGTGATCCAAAAGGTGTATAGGTCTTTTATTAAAAATTTCAACCAATGCCAATCAATGGCACAAGGCATGTAAAGTAGCTTTAGATAATTCATCAATAATGCTAATTATCATATCAAGATTCAAAGGAATTTTTTGCAAAGACCTCTAATGTACACATATCTTAACAAGAGCTTACCTGTTGCATTCAGAAGGATGCTGAATATACAGACCATGGTAGAATGTGTTTTTAAGAAGCTCTATATCATTATTGAAGCTCTTATTGGAAGGTCGAAGAAAACAAGGCATTCAACGCCAAGACTGAGGTGCTTGACTCTGGGACAAACAAAAAGCCGGGCGAAAAAGTTCTGAGGTCAGCTCAAAACATAATGTCTACTGCAAGGGTCAAAAAAAAAAAAAATGCGGTTAGAGTTCCAGCTGGTGAGGAACAAAAGCCAAGGCCAGTGAGTATTACAGATACTGATTGGGAGCAGGAGAGCAGGTGAATGGAAATGAAATGTTACAGAGAGGCAAGCTAAAAACAATAGGAATCTCTTCTTTGTTTTTAAACACATTAATGCATTGTGTTGCTTTCCAACAAGCTAGCTCATCAGCTAATGGCAAAGCACCCCATCTCCACTGCTGATACGTACTTTACACTGAACAGGACACCAGCAAAGTAATAAGCATTTTCTGACGCCCTCACCCCAGATAAGATAAGTAAGCAATAATCTAATGAAGCAGCGTGGAGCATTCCAACTCCAATCACATTATGTAGACACAAATGCACCCTGATGCAGCGTCATTTCCTCACAGCGGACCTGTCAGAGCGTCCTGCGACACGCACGGTTGATTGTCAGTGCACACCCTTGGTTCCTGGAAAAAAGTCAGTGTAGCATGAGATGGCAGGCGGGAAAAAGAAAATAAGACCTTTTTGGCTAAGGGAAAAGGATTTGGGGGTATGAGCCAAAATGGTGACGAGATTCACTAATGTGGAGTGATAGAAGCAGATCGCTGCCCTTTGTAAGTCTGATTCTTCTAGGAAATTCTTCTTGTTATCCCTTTCCAGTGTCTGTTTTAGTAAACTAGAATAACTTGAGTTGAATTGGACTGCGTAGACATCTTTACAAAAGATGGCAAAGGATAAAAGAATAAAAGAAGATGAGGTACCAAATGGAGGGACAATAAAAAAACTGTATTTTTATGGGACACTAGCTCTTTGCCCAAAAGAAAAGGAAGATTATGCATCCAGGCAATGAAAATAGTGAATTATTGAGAGCATAATGAATGTATCAAAATGGATCTTTGGATCTCAAATCCATCAGTCTGTCTCTTGCACCAGCCATGAGTAAGATTAGCCAGATTTGCCATATCAGGGTATACTAAGATTTTATGTTTTCACAATAGTAAAGATCATCTGTCATCCCTCCTGTTGATATTCCAGGGAAAGTTCTAGACTTGAAAAAACTTTAAGACTTTGCTCAAAGAAGACCTTTTTCGTGTCACAATGATCATAACTTGGAAACTGCTTGAGCACACAAAAAACTGTTCTCTGCCAAAGAGAACAGTTTTAAGATTGATTCTCTCTTTAAGATCTCAAAGATCTTACAGAAATCTTATATTGCTTATCTAGAAGTTCAGAAAGAGTTTTGGGGGGAAAAAAAGTATATTTTGAGTGTGAAATGTCTTCTCTGGAACGTTATGTTGAACAGAGTCATGAGACGGGTATTTTGAATATAGTAAAATGTTGACATTTTTTAGAATCGAGATGAATAACTGAAAAAATCTAAAAAAGGTGTCGCAAAAACAGCTTTTTTAAATACATACTCTCAAATTACACCGAGTCCAAATCTGATTGGTTGTTCATGCTTCGGTGATTCCTAAAAATCAATCAGTTCATTTACTGTATTGAATATTTATTGTCCCACATCATCTCCTTTCAGTTTGCTGTATGCAAATTAATAAGTGTTGTTTATCCTGGTTTGTTAATCATTCTAGTTCACTTTGGTAAAATAATCATTCAGTAGAAACAAATTGAGTGCAACTGTTGATTCCATATTAGCTTTTGTTGACTCATTTATAAGAGTAAGTCTGACAAAAATTCATATCACGTTTTTTCTATATAGATGATTGTCAGATTGGAGATGGACTGATTTATAGCAATAGAGCCAAGAAGCAAAATATATCTAAAAATACTGTCAACCTTAACTACCAAATAGTCTTATTTTTTACTAGTTGTGTTATAAAGTAAGCAAGAATGCAAGAAAAGTAAACAAGCTCATCAGTGCCAAGATTGTTTGTGTCCTCTGGGAGTTTGTTCAGTTCTCATCTGTGTCTTTTTTTGATTTTATGTGAAAGCCAAACATTAAATCGTGCCTGTTTTCCACGGCAGCCAGAAGCGGTAATGCGAGGGAAATCGGAGCCATTCTTTATCTGTAATAAATGGCTCTCCAGAGTGACAGCTGTAATCCAAATAAATGACATTACAGCCGTTTTCCAAGAAAAAAAAAAAAAAAAAAAAAAAAACCTAATCCTATCTAAAATGGGGGGCTTGTGTTATTCCATTTTGCTCCGCGTGTTAGCTCCACAGTAAGTTTGCTGGCCTTCGGAGCTGCTGACACTAGCTGGGAAATGTGAGGCAAATTCTGTCAGTCGACTAATTATGCCTAATTAGTCAGCTAAATGGAAAGAGACTGTCCAGTGGTTGAATATTCTTAGAAAGATTCATTTATAAGCTAGGTAATCATACTTTTTTTTTTTAAATATAAAAGTTAATTAGAGGAAAGGCCTTTTCCCTTCAGCTGTTTATCATGTTTTAAAAGTTCCACTTCTGTTAAAAAAACCCGCCGGTCGGCAACAGAGTTCATTTCACCCACCTACATGCACATGCATTTTCAAAGGTACTAAAAAGCTTATATGCACCACACATTGTCTCTCGCCGAGAACCAGCAAAACAACGGCGCATCCACAAATCGAAGCAGATGCACGCGTTCACCCACGCGAGCGCACCCTCACCCACTCGCCCACGTGCGTGCGAGCGCACGTGAGCCTGCACGCAATCAATGGGAATGGCTCATTATTCAGAGGGGATTTCTTTAAATTCAAACAAACAGCTTGCCTCCGACAGATATTTTATATAATCACTTTTTTGTTGTTGTTGTTTTGCAGGAATTGGAAACTTTCATCTTTTAGCCTTATATATATATATATATATATATATATCGACTATGAAAGAGTCTTCATTTTCATAACAAAGAGGTGTGACTCAATGTGGACGGAACTGAGAAAAGGGGATTTCTTTGTAGTTGCAATCACAGGTGAGGGATGAAGGGGAAGCAGGATGAACAAGATGGAAATGAAGAAAAGGTGTTGGCGAAAATGACAAACTGCTTGATTCTTCCGTTGAATTGATTCCTCTCCGCCATATTTATCTTCCAGCTGCACGCTGACATTTGCTCAGGCGCACTTATATACATTTATTATCAGCTGGGCCCTCGTGGACCACCCTCTGTGGCTTGTTTAAAGCTGGGCCACTAAATACCTTAGCCTCGAGGGATGGCGATTTGGTTACAGTGCCTAGCAGTTTGAGAGAATTTAAAGTCAAATTTCACGAGGTCTGCTGTATTAGAGCACTCAAAGGAAGTGGCATAAGAACACATATTTCAAAGGTGCTATTTCTGTACTTCTATATGAAATATTAAAAAAAAATAGGACAATAATTTTGATTAAAGTTCTAATAAAAGAAAAATAGGTAATTTTTACATTTTGCAAGAGCAACAACGACTTACATTGTAATATCTTTCTTAAATAATCACTGTAAAAGCAATGCTGAATCTTATACAATAATAGCATTGACATTATTGCCTGCAAAATTAAACGAGAACATTAAGAAAACCAAAAGATGTGCTAACGTTTTCTTAAGAGTCGCGACCTTTTTGCATTTTGCTCTCAGCTTTTTCAATTTGTTTGCATTTCATTGGAAACAAAGTCACAATGACGCTGGACGGCCTCTTCCACACTTTGCATTCATCTCCCAAAATTATAAATCAGTGATGGGGTTGTCATGTGGAGGCGCTTTTGTTAACTAAGACTATTTCAGTGTCGGGACCCTGTGGTCATCCCTGGTAATGCAATGTCCAAAAGAAAAAAAAAAAGTTGGCATTTGCGCTCATGTCAATTTTGATGTGGATACTGATACAACTGTCTATTTTTATTCCTTTAAACGAGTGTAATTTCCAAGCGAAGTCACATGGAATAAGGCTTCATGTTTATCCTTTGCTCTAAAATGTCAGATAAAAATGACTTTACATAATGGAATTCTTGGACAACAAAGGAGAAAATGAAATGGCAGTTCTCACTCGCTCCTTTTTAAACTACAGACTATTAAAGCTATAGCCAATACAATAAACATGAGTAAGCACCTCATCTCGCTCCACTTCTAGCAGTTCAAATAAATGCTTTGTGTTAGATAAGTACCATTAGAACACATTAGATTTTATTAACCTCAGGAACTGTTTTCCCCTCTTAACCAAATCCTTTTCTCCAACCTCGTGACATCAACATCAGAGAGTCCATAGCCCTTGTCTTCCTCACTCCCGCTATTCTTTATTCATCAGATTATGGGTTTTATTGAAGTGCTCTTGATGGATATTGTCTGTCTTTGGACATAAAAAAAAAAAAAAAAAAAAAAAAGCAAGCTCCCGTCTCTCTTTGTCAACATCATTGCCAGTATTGATATCGGCGAGTTCAAACAGGGGACTCCTACACGCCTAAACAGCTTTTTGACTTAACACAAGCTGCATATTTTAATATCCCGAACTGGGCACGGCGGATTTTAATGAGCGCTGCTTTATTTTAATCTTCGCCGCGGCGTTCAGAGCACTCGGAAGCGTCCTCGTCTTGGAAGTGTATGTGTTGGTGGCGAGGGACAATAACATGACTGCACTCCCCGCTGATGGAGCAGTTACTTACATAAATCATGAGAACATCTCATAAGATCAAGTTTGGTCTAAGACCCTGGGAATATAGTGCACAGCGAGCTTCTCTGGTTGCGTCTAATGCGTGTGTATGTGTGTGTTCTGTCTCTCCAGATTGAATTCTTAATCCTCCCTATGCTGATTCATCTGGGAACACAGGCATCGGTCCCTTGTTGCCAGAAATATCATTCTCTAAAGTCGGATATCTATTTCTGCTGAGAGATATTAGATAATTAACTCCGCAAGATTAACTTACACATTTTCTTTTTTTAGATAAGTGTTAAGCACACACTCAGTGAACACACCAATATGCACACAAATGCCTGGCTGTTTGTCTACAGAGGTCCCTCTTCTACATGGAAGCAAGGTGATAAAGTGTTTTCAGAAACTGACACATCACCTCTAGGCCTGTTTCTGCTCGACTGGCCCTCAGAGTAATATCGTCCCTCCTTTTATTTTTTTTTTTAACATTTCCATGTTGAAGACGGGGAGAAAGGAGGGGGAAAAAAAGGAAGCAATGACACATGTTCCCGAAGCTGTAATTTCGCCCATGAATCATTGATGAATGGTCCGCATCCGGCAGTTGCAGGTGGTGACACACAGTGGCACTTTTGGCACCGGAGCTGCACTCTCATTTCATCAAATGAAGACAAATTGCTGACATTGTGCTCTCCCTTTTCAAAACTCCAATCACTTCAGACCCCTACAGGCGAGTATAATTGAAGAAATACAGCCCCGCTTGAGCCAAAGCATGTATCACTCTTTTTTGCGTGTGTATGTGTGTGTTGGTGACCTTAGAGACCTCTTAATCATGTGTTTCACCATGTCATTATTCGACAAATGCGTGGCTTACAGTAGATGTAATAACATTTGTTGGCACCGAGTGCCATTTAGCATGACATATATATTGTAGCATCAGGGTTAAATGAAAGAGTTTTATTTAAACACCTTTTCACGGATATAAGTCAAAAGAAACCACATGTTCGCCTATGCTTCCTGAAAAAGGGAAATCTGTTTCTTACTAGTTGTGGACAGTTGTAGTCATTTCTAGCCACAAAAGCAACTTGCTGTTCATTGAACATCATCAAGTTTTGCCACATCACAGAAACAAACTTTAAAGTACGATTATGGCAATTTATGTGGTAGACCAGCACAAAATGGCTCATAATTAGGTTTTCAAATGTTTGACAAATCTGAAAGTTTTGCCTTTTGCCCCAAATCATTTTATAGCCATACTTTTTACAGTTATGAGTGTTTCTCTTCAGCTTTCAGCATAAGTTTTCAGTTGTATGCATTTCTCCTCCTTGTTTATCCCATATTCTGTTTGTGCTGCTTTCACTTTCGACTGCTTTCGTTTGTTCTAAATTCTCATCTTTGTTTATTTTAATCAATCTTTTTGTTCATCACTTTCGTCAATGCCTGTTTTATAAGTAATGTTGGTTTGGCTTGGACGAGTCAATATTGACCTAAAATATGAGGTTTTCTTAACCTCGACCAGCACTTTATATGCCTAAACCGGGCTTACTCATTCAAATCCTGCCTCCTGATTTGAAACAGTTGTGCTCACAATGTGAGATGAAAGAGAAAAACAGAGAAGATTTTCAAAACTCTGCATCAGAAAGAGCAAACAGCCTCAACCTCATGTGTATTGAGGTTTAGCTAAGCTAAATCATGTGATTTTTTTGTTATATTTATTTGCCTTGCAGGCTTCACACTGCTAAATATTCCCTAATGAGTGAGTTGGGGGAAGCCATTAACTTATTTCCAGCCCAGACAACCAGCTGTGGGTTAATCTAGCCATCATATTTCTGGGAAATAGTCATAAAAGGAATCCGGCTATGTAACAGCTGCAAAAATAAAATCAGATGTTTCTCAGGTTGATGGCACCTCATTAGCTTGCAGACGTGTTTCTCTCGCAACACATGACTGGAGGCATTTTATGCAACATTAAGGTCACCTCCTCGTTTCGGTGAACTACACCGAGCGAGGTTCGACTTGTTGGCTTGTCACTACTGCGCTGTAACTTTTTTTTTTTTTTTTTTGTAAAAGTTGGAACATAACAAAAGCAGTTAGAACCAGTGAGATCTTTGTTTTTTTTTTTTTTTTAAAGGAGTTTTGAACTACCATGTATGTAGGGATGTCTGGGAGACTAGCACCATTTAATTGCCTGGCAGCAATGCGGTTTGATGTGACATTCTCTGTCATCCACACAGGAAGAGAACACTGGCGTGTCTGTGCCATGATCTGGGATCACCAGTCTGGGAGACGTGTGAATTTATTAAACTGTAATGATGGTGAAAGCTGTGAGTTGGGGCTTAAAATGGTATTTGTTCCAACTGTGGTACGAATGATCAAAGGTATCCACTCAAAGTAGGATGTACTCGGTCCATCAGAGGCTCTAATACAGTGACTTGCAAAGGTTTTCCTCAACTTTTATCCACGGCAACCCAAAAAACCCACACAAAGATTGACACAAGTGGATACGACAAACATTGAATAAGGTCTTCTGACCCGATTTGACCAAATCATGTGAAAATTTGGGTGGTGGGAACCAACATCGCAGATTACTTTAAGTGTTTCACATGTTCTCACACAGAAAATAAACTATAGAAAAGGATTGAAGTGTGAATCGAGGAAGCATCATGCCAAAGACAAAATGAATCACATTAGATGTGGAAAAAGCTAATGCTGTCCCACATAAAGCCAAAGAAGGACAAACAGCGTTATCACGGAACTTCCTAGTGTCAAGAAAAGACGCAACACAGAACAGGTCAGGTGAAACACAACAAGCTAGCTGGCCACAGTTACAATATTTCACCCAGCAAAACTGTGAAACATTGGTGGCTTCTATCCACCTGGAGAATCTCCTGAGAATCTTGTCAAGGTGGAAAGGAATCAACAAGAAAGTGGGATATGTAAGGATTTTGAAAGCGGTCTATATCATAGCCAGGTCTGGGGTCATTGAGTTGTCAGGCAACGTGACAAAGACCTAAAAACGTTTGCTGCTACTGGTATCGCCAAAGACCAATCTGCGTTTACTGCCTGATATGCACCATTCAGAATTTATGGGGCGAACTAAAGATAAAAGTCCATCACATCTAAAGGAGCTTTAGCTTTTGGAACAGAAGAATGAGGCTGAGATTCCTCGGGAGATGTGTCAGACTTGTTGCAAACTAGAATAGATGGCTGCAGGCTGTTATCCAGCAAAAAAGAGATGCGCTAATGCTAAATGGCATCCGAGGGCTAATTATTTTGACCCCGGTTGTTTTTGATTGTTGACTCTAAAGACACAGCCAGAGCTACGGTGGAGGTATTTTCTTTATTTTTTCCATATTGTTTTACTATATCTCTTTACCCCAGGAACATAACATTAAAAAAAAGTAGTTTCATTTGACCTAAATAAACAGAATACAGAAATCCAGTCACAACATCAAAGAAAAGGGTGGTCTTCCTCTGATTCGCTTACTTTTTCTCTGCCAAGCTGTTGGCTTTGAGAATAAGCTGCTTCCTGATCTGCATCTAGTTTTGCATGTCTTCAGCAAAGGGACATCTGGATGCTGCACTGAGCATGACATCAGCCAGCACTGGTTTGAAATGGCCTAAGGACAGCAACAGAAACAGTTGTTTTGCAGTGGGGCTTGAATTTTTATTTTTTTATTTATTTTTTTGCTGGGCTCTCATTGGCTCCCTTGATTTACTCAAACACCCCTTGGCTTTCTTTTCCTGTATGTGTTCTGTTCCATTCTATTTCCTCTCTCTCTCCCTTCCTCTTTTTTCACTTCTGCTTTGTTTTATTCTCTGATCCTCTGGCTACATTTCATATCAAAAGGCCTCTTTGTTTGTTAGTTTCTACAGTGTTATAACGAGTTTTTTTTTTGTTTTTTTTTGCAGCATTTGCTTTTAAGTTTGCAAGATCCTTGGAATTACTTTTCTTAGTTGAGTTTGAAATCTAATTACAGACAATCCCATAGCAAATCAGCATTCAAAGCTATAAAATCTAATATTTACATGATAAAAAATGGTCAAAATATCAAATGAAATAAAAACAAAAAACACAATGAAATGATTCTTTTTCCCCTAAATTGGTATTAGTGCTGAGTTCTATTCAATCAATCAATCAATCAATCAAGGTTATTTATAAAGTATATTTCAGCAACAAGGCAGTTCAAAGTGTTTTACATCACAAACACACACACACAAAATACAAAGTTTAGTCAGCAATTGTCAAATGCCGTCGTTACACATCAAAATGTTGGTTAATGTTTCATTGATTATGTTTCAAAAGTAATTAAGGAACTTGCATTGGGCCCCAGAATCTAGGCTTCTTTGTGAAGTTTCAAGCATTTATCTCTTTAACATGAATGATTATAATATCAAAATTCAATATGTCATAACATTAGACAAAAGATAATACGCTCAAAGTGTTTTGTGCAGTAGTGCTCCCTACCATCTGTGCTTATCTGGATTTCCAGGCCTACCTTAAAAATGCCGTATGAAAGGTCAAGCTTTTGAAATACTATAATTTGATGTTTACCTGCTTCCCTAATTAAGAACTTGCAAAGTGAGAGTTTGTTGCATTTTCTTTCTTGTCACTTATATCTTAATTGACAAGTTGGCTGTAGAATGGGTTGCTTTATTTTGCTATGAAGTGCCAATTGTAAAAATGCCATAGATGTGTCCTTTGGCATCTGTGTGAGAGTATTAACATTTGTCCGGTGTATGAATATCTCTTTTGCAGTGAAGTGCTTTGAGTTGTCAACAAGACAAGAAAATCCTTCCATAAATGCAGTCTTTTCATCATACTTGAGTGACATACTCTCAACGACTCTTGGTGGTTAAGCATATGCCTTGCAGTGCATAACAGAGAACAGCAGTTTCTGGCAATGCCACTAAAGACTTTGGAGAGTCGTGAAAAACACAAAAACAATGAGCATCGACTGCCAAAGGGGAAGCAGGCGTAATTCTTTGGGCACACCACTTCAATGAAACTTTTACAAAATATGCTTGCCATTTAGTTTCAAGTCACACGTTCCAGCCTCAGCGCATTATATCCAACTAGGCTTTAGGCTTGTTTGCAAACCATTATTTGCCACCAAGGCCATGTAAAAAAAAAAAAAAAAAAACATACAAAAGTCCCCGTATCTCATTTTTCATTAAATCTCAGAGCGGCGCCTGTCGTACATCTGATCCCCCTTTTGTACGGCGGCATGAGAGGGCCAGGGGGCAAGCAGACAACAATGTGGAGAAAGTAGTGGATATGTTGCATCGCAAGGGGGTAATAGAGAGGGCGAGGAGGGGGGTAATAAACCTGCTGAGGTTAGAAGTGCTTTGTATTAAAAAACTGGCTTTGTGGCAAAAGCGAGACTGGAATGTGAAAAGAGGTCATGCCAGGTCACTTGCAAGAGTGCTTATCAGCCATCTTGAGACGCTATCTGTCACGCGACAGGATAGACGGGAGCTGTCTTTGACTTGGATGGCATATGTGTCACTCAGCAAGCATGCTTTCATGCGTGCTGCTTCCCTTCCTCAGACTCTGTCACTTCTTATCACAAAGATCTGCTTCTTTCCTTGATTTTCCCTTGGCCATTTTGCGCCATGAAGACTTTCATTCTTTCTTATACCCATCTCTCTACTGAGTTCTCTCTTCTCTCTATCATTTTCTTCTGTAACACTACCTCACGCTCATTCTCCCTTTGAGTACATTATGTTGCGGACAACCCCATAAACTTGACTTGAATTCTTGTGTCATGCATCCTGCCTTGCTTTGATCAGACGTGGCTATTGTCTGCCCTTCGAGCCACGGTCTGGAATTGCCTCCTGATATGCCCCCTGCTCCGGTAAAGTGAGCTGTGAGTCCCCTCTGTGCTCCGGCAAAACACAGGGGGCTTTTGTGTGCATATGTGTGCTGTGTGCGGCATCAGCAAAAGAGAGGGGGAGAGAGAGAGAGACTGGAAGAGTGCATTAGCATGGTTTGCTAGCCTGCACACTAATGCAGATCTAGGTCTCATAATAGCCAGGGTTCATTCAGAGTCATTCTCCCAGAGAATTCAGCAGCCAACATTCTATAAGCCGGAGAACCCCGGCAGATCTCTACCGCCGATAAGGGTTCCCCTCTTGTTGTGCGCCGTCACAAAGAATGGCCATATCTAATTTCCCATGTGCCACAAGTATCACCGTTCACACAGTCATAGAAACACCTACGCCATCTCACAGCAGCCAATTAAATTAATGAATGGATCGTTTTGATCCACAGCCAGTCCGATTCCACCACGTCGACTCTTGTCAACAAAAGCCTAATTATTTTTTCCTCACTGCCATGTCAGAAAAAGAAAACCACCGGTGAAACATTGACAATGCTCCTCTCATTAGGTTTTTCTTTTTTTTTTGGGGAGGGGGCTTTTTTTTTTTCTTGCCCCCAAAGGAGCTGCAAAGTGACATTTTCAAGAGGAGAGAAAATAGCTTGCATTTGATTAGAGAAGCAAAGAAAGGGAGGGTAGATGCCGAACGAGAGACGGTTTGAGTGATTCAATTGAGTGCTTGGATATGCCTGGGGTTTAAGAGCTTTAAGAAATACAGCCAAAATGAAACCGGCAGCAGAGCACAGAGGGAAGGCTCCCATCCAAAACTCTATTATTTCCCAGTAGTCTTTTTAAGAGGAACATTTCCATAAGAGAGAGGGGTGTTGTTGGTGTGGTAGAGGGGGGGGATAAACTTTCATAAACTATTAAGACCCACCGCGTATGAAAAGGATGATTATAGATGCATGAGAACTACTTTGAACAGTTTTTTTTGGACTTTTGAAATGCAGCCCGCAGTGACTTAAGTATGTGTTTTCATCTTTGCCCAACTCCTCAAACAACTGTGTGCACCCAGTAATGTCTAGTTTACTTTAACTAAAATGAAACCCGTGCACTAATGCACGAAGTAGTCCAGTGAGCTTAAAAATTTTATAAGCACAGACGGCAGACAGGGTGGTCATCATGAGGGTAAATAAAGGATGAAGGAAAACAGTGCCATGTGTTGGAAGCATATGCCCACACTGTCACGCCGCAAGAACCACACCAAGACACATATTGCATTCCTGCGTAACCATGTCTGAACAACCACAGGCCAGAGAGGGTGGCTGAGGTAAAACAAAAAAAAAAGAGAGAAAATGACATGGACAATTGAAACATGCTCATCCCAAAGCTAAATCCAAAAATTTCAGCTTCATATTTTTGAAAGTGAACGTCTGAGAAGCTGATTATATATAGTGAGGGTTTCATTACTTGCACAACCAGATGTTCTGTCACTGTGGGTTTGTTGAAACTCTTCGTGGTTTTTAAAAATCATTAGTAACAGCTGACTCAGCAGACATACTTCATTGAGTTTAATGAAATTCAGAAATCTTTCCCTTTCTCATCTGAAAAATGTTTATATCCATCAGATATGATGGTATATTAATTGATAATAATAGTCTACACCAGGATAAAGATGCATCTTTGCTTGAACACACCTTAGGCAAATAATGAGTTCATTAGCAGGACTCTGGACATCTTGACTGTACACTGAGGAGATAATTCAGCCATCTTATTCAGGTGTGTTGAACCAGGGACATGTAAAAGTTGCAGGACACTGATCTACACTGTCACTTGTTTGCTACTCGAGGTTTTCTCAAATAGTCTCAAGCATTGCTTGTGGAAAAGGGCTATAACAGTTCCCGAAATGAGTCACATTTAGGGTAAAGTGACTTCACCCTAAATGTCACATTTTTATTCTCCGTGTCACATTTTTATGCGTCGATACACACACACACACACACACACACAAAAAAATGCAACTTTTCAAAGTCAGTGGCGCATGTTTTCTAATCTTCAGCTGATGACAGCTTTCAACGGTGGGCGAGGACACTTGATTGATTCGTGGCACATTTCTCCACAAGGGAGGGCAAAAGAAAAATCTCCCCCCACGTTTATGATTTGAGAAGCAGTGGTTAGTGGAGTGGAAGTTTGACAAAAATGGTGACAATGACAGGAGGAGAACAAAGATGTTAGCTGAATGGTAGAAATAAAAATATTTACATTTTACACATCAGTATTGCTTTTTTTTTCCAATATGCTTCAGATGCTGACATATTTTATTGAATAATTGAATCATAAATCCCAGTAATTGTTTTTTTTTGTGGGGTTTAAATCTGCTTTTGTGTGTTTTGAACAGCAAAAGTCCTGTTGATGATCAAAGCAGACATCATAATATGGCTATCATTTTTACTTAAACAGTCACTTTGGTGTGTAGCGTTACACAACAGCGTATGGGAATGGATAACATTCTCCATATTGCCCCCCAAAATCAAAACCTGAATGAATTAGCTGAGGTTAATAGAAATGCAAAGCAGACGCGTATTGCAACAAACAGGAGTCCCACAGTCGTGTGCTGCAGCAGGTGTTCAGTCCACCACAAAGTGCGACCCTGCTAGACTGGAACTTCAGCATTTCTGACTCAAGATGCAAAGCAGTGTCTTGACTTTTTATTTTTTTTTTTTTTTTTTTTTACCGTCTCAAAACGATAGGGGAATAACAGATATGCGAAGCCGTGCCTAACAGAGGCACACAGACAAAAAAAAACAAAAAAACAACCTGACTGATTGCTGCCAACAACAGCAAAATGTTCTGTTTGAACCTGTTGCTTCTGCTCAGAAACCTTTGCTTTGTTGTTCCGCTGCCAACACTTGAGGTAATGATGTTTACCAGCCAAAACAACCAGTTGGGGCTGTCAGTCAGTCACCATTGATTTTGTTTGTTCAAGTGACACCGGTCATATTCGAAAAAAAAAAAAAAAAAAAAAAAGAAGGTCTATTCAAATTGGATTTGTTTCTTCTGGCTTTTAAATTCGATAAAAGCCAGAAGATATTTATTTTTGTATATCAGAATGTTGTTTAACTTATTTAATTCAAAATTCATTCAAATCCTCACATGCAGAGAGATTTATTGCTGTTATGTTTTTCGTTGTCCTACACCAAATGTTCACGTTTTAGCAAACACTTTATTTTACAGACTTGGCGGTAGTAGACAATGGTTGACATACCTCGACATGAAAATGTGATCATGGAAAGTTAAGTGGAAGGAAAATGTATTGCAGGGACATTTTGGGGATCCATGCCATATACTGCTGTTTAGTTTGTGTCATCAAAAGAAAGATGAGTATTTTCATGTTGTAAAACCAGAGATACTGATAGTTTGTTATTGCAATGCCTTAGCTTTGCTGTAAAAAATTATGAAGCTGTTTGTTTACAGTTCTGTATTGATTAAGTATTGAGTTCACACACTGGATGTTAGATAGGTGCAGCATGGTATTTTGTTTGAAGAACTTATTTTTTAATGGTCTGATGTAACTTTTGACTTTAACGGAATCTGAATGTTTATTTTTTGATCAGGCTGTGATCAGTAAAAATCAAATTTAAAAGAAATTCTCCAAGTGTATCACTTGGTGTAATTTGTGTCATAAATGTAGCTTTTTGAACTGAGTTACTAAATTAAACTTTCCAGCCTTTGGCTTCATTTGTGGATTGCTGCTATAATTATAATAGCATTTCACAGTCTCTTGGTAAAACTATTTTTTTTTCAAATTTGTATAGATTACACATTGCCATATTATGTCCAATTACCACTCTCATTGCACACAGGAAGCGGAAGGGGATAATTTAGGCTAATATGCCAATCCTTTGCAGAAAGCTAGCATTTATTTGGTACATTATTGAAGTAAAAAAAAAAAAAAAATCCAAACCAGTATTTTGGCGTCAGAGTTGAGCTATAGACAGAAATAATGGATTGCCACCAGTCACAGTGCTGTTTCCTGGGAGTACTTTAGAGCTGTTACTCACCCACTCCCTAAAATTTCCGCATTACATGTTCAGTCCCCTGCTCACAATTATGCAATATTTATCTGCTTTTTTTTTTTTTTTTTTTCTCTCAGAGACGAAAACAAAGAAGTGCTGCAAAAAGAATTGTCAGACTATCTGCCTTTTCAGTGCTTCTTCCTCCTCTCTGAGTGGATCGGCTCTAATTTTAGATTCTGTAATTACCAGCTGAAATTTACTTTTTAGCAAATCAACAATTTTAAAATTACATATACTTGACTTTGTGATTGAGCCCCAGATGCACCACCAACTGAGTTCATTACAGCTGATATATTTATTTATTTATTTTTACATAAAAGACTGATTCGTCATTAATTGCGGCAGGTTTATGAATTCACCGACAGAGTGATGATGGAGATAGTTCAGGGTATGTCTCCCCTGTTGAGCTGATGACAAGAAATTAAAAGTTGATGCTAGACAAGGATTGCAGATGGAACTCTCGTGTTTCATTAGATATTGATGCCTGTTTTGGAAGAAAAAAAGGGGAAAAAAAATCATTGCAAGCTCTTACACCTAATGCTGCGTGACTCCACTTGCTCTCCCTGATTTTTTGTTTGTGGAATACAAAAGATGTTCAAAACACTTTCATCGCTTTCTGGTGAAATGTAAACTCAGGCAACGTTCAAGATGCCCAACGAGGTCGGCGCGGGGCGCGAGGTTGACCTTAGAGTTTGCAGTCTACAACTCTCTGGCTACTTTGCCCGACAGCGTTCTCTGTTTGTTACCTGAACTTCAGCTTGACTTTCTGAAGTTGCAAAGTAAGAAAGCAGAACGGTCAATCTCAGTACCACGAGTTGGGTGAAGATTTAGTCCAGCAAAGAAACAAACAAAAAAGAAAACACTACATGGTTTGCAAGCCATTTAGAACAGCATTCAAAGTGTAATTAAATTGAAAAAGTAAAACTACAATCACTTGTATATTTTAAGCATTTATTTCTGATATAGCCAATGTAGAATCTCTGAAAACTACATTACTTCAGACCAATGATAGAGGAATTTTAGTGCACATATGTTTTAAACATGATACGGAATAAAACAAATAGCTTGGTGTTAATAGTGCGGTAAGCAGTCGCAACAATGACGATTTATGTGGAAGGAAAAAGCTTGGTAAAAAAATAAGAGCACAACCAGCATGGACAATTACAACAGAGAGAATTTTGAAGCAAAGTCAATAGAATAGATTTGAGGAGATGAACTTAGTGTGAACGTTAGCTGGAGTTGGTTACAAAGGCTACAACTTAACTCCCAGAGTGAGCAAATCAATACAGCATCAGTACCCCTGTGTATGAGAAAGTTTCTTGTTATAATGGGAAACGAAACTCGCTATTATGAGACTTGTATATCATTAAAACCAAAATATGTTCTTGCTTAAGAGAGGATGGTTGTAGTTGTAAAACGGCAACACCTTGTAAGATGATTGGCGTCAAGGAAAAACGAAGTGAGAAGATGGGAGTCTCATTGTTACATTTTTGACAAAGTTCTAATCTGTCAAGAGGTATGCATTTCCACGCCGAGATGTGACAAAGTAATCTTGTGTCGTTATAAAGAGATATGAAACTCATTAAACTAGAGAGTGTCTGGTGTTAATGAGTTTTATATCTCTACGAAATATTGCTCCACTATTTATTTCCTAGCTCTGGCAGTTAAACGCTCCCATGGCAACTAATGCGTTTCCTGTGTTTACCAGAAACAAAGCCGGAAGCGTCTTCCCAAGCACTTTGTTGGATACCCTAGAGAGCCAATCAGACCTAAGCAATACCGATCATCTATGGGGTATTGTCAAGAGGACAAAGAGACAATAAGCACTAACCTGTTTGGAGGTCTGGAGTTAGCTTGCAAATATTTTCAGAGAATTTTTAAAGAAATTGTCACACCAACAAACAGAGACCTTTTATGTGCTATCGTTTGGACTTGGAAACATCATGGCATCTACTATTTTGGGGATGTTTTGCTATTTTTAAAGGATTGTTTCTGACACAGCAAGTCTTTATGTCTCTATGTTTGTAGAAAAAGTGTGGACTTGACAAATTTCATTGCCTGCAAAGCAAGAAGGCAAGGACAATTTCTTTACTTTTGCTGTACTCTATAAATATTTGGCTTTGACATCAAGATGAATATGAGCAAACAGATCAGCATTTATGCCTTCATTCTACCTTCAGGACTATTGTTTCTAATGGATTATATATGCTGATAAGCAAAAGCGGGAGAGTCAATGCAACTAAATTTCCCTGAAGTGGATGTAACAAAATTGTAATTTTCAATAACTATCAAACCTGGATCATAAGAGTCATCTTCTAAAAAGTATTTTGTGGTGCTTTTAGTGTAGCAATGATATGTGAGTGAGCTTCACATAGATTTGGGTTTTCTTTGGAGTAAGGTGTCCGAACCCAAACAAGAATCACAAGGGCCACTTTCTGGGGCTCAGGCATGTAAGGCCATTAGGCTATCGTCTACCATAGAAACTCTCCAGGGTCAAAGAAAATGTGACCTTTTGGATCCCAGAGTGTGTTTTATGTGAGAAACTTAATCTTGAGCTGATATAGTGTTGGGCTAATCTACTTGTGTGAACCGCAGGGCAAGTGTTATACCTTACAAGAGTCCTTTGGGAAGAGCCCACATTATTTAGGCTAACTCCTGCCCCAAAACATTGCCCCAGTGGGGCTCAGGTTAGGTAAGTGAATACATCCCAAAACCCACCTGGCAATTTCTGCTGGCCCATTGTGACCTGATGGATGTTTGAGCGAGATTCTGAGAAGGGAATTGGAGATGATATCATTTGTAATAGCCCCCCGTACTTGTTGTAGACAGATGTGACACTGGCAAGTCTTTCACAGCTTCTAACAGGTTTTCCCTCTTCCGTTGTGCTATATTTAGCTCTATTCATTTCACCATTGACTCTTACTAGCATACCTGTCCTTGCAGAGGAATAGTGTCCCCACAACATCATTCTCCTTCTGCATTTTTTCGTGGGGGGTCTGGTGATGGTGGGTTCAGGATCATGCACAGTTCATGTAGCATTTTGGATGTAGGCAAATAAAAAGGTTATTGGTTTAGTACAATCAGGGCACTTTTTTTCTGAATTTTCTTATAGCCGTTAATTTTTTCTGCCACTCTTGCATAATAATCAGATCTGTAAATAACAAGATTAACGTGATGGGGCATACGCCCTTGCTTGAGCTGTGAATCAATTTCAGTTCACACAGGCAGACTATTGAGTAATTAACTGACATCTGAAGGCATTTGGTTTCACTGGACTTTTTTAGGTGTATCGATGTAAATAGGACTGAATACATGTCAACACATTCAGAGTGTTTGCAACACATTTAAATAACTGTGCACCTTTTTCTTGCCATTTCACAACAATGCGCTGCTTTGTGTTGGTCTGTTACAGAAAGTCCCTACAAAGTGCACTGAAGATTGTTCTAACAGGAGTAAATATGAGAAAATGTCAGGGGAATATGTTGTCCATATGTCAACAACAGAGTTCCTTCGCGCAGCGGTTGCTAAGTTACTATCTTAAAGCTATTGTGCATTCTCGTCCCAAAGTGTGCAAACTATTGAAACTATGTTTACACTGAGTGGTTTCATTTTTCCAAATTCTATTTGTTCCTTTCCCCTGCCTTACTTCTGCTCCAGTGCATGTATCAGGGATTATGCTGATACCGCTCTTGAAGTGAAGACTGGATAAAGGTTTGAAGATGATTACTATTCAGGCCAGAAATCACCCACTTGGACAAAGAAGCAATTTATCACTGCATTGCATGCACTCCTTCGAGGGAGCTGGTCTGGAACACGGAGCTGGTAAAATTTTACAGTACAGCTGACATTTACTCAACTTAGATTTACTTATTCTTTTTCCCTCTTGTCTCCTCCAAGAAAGACAGCGTCTTGTGCTGTGATTTTTGAACCCAACCTGTCAGTTAAGACACGACCTCACCGCACAGCTTCTTCTTCTTCTTCTTTTTTTTTTTTTTACTTCCGAACCCGTCCTCTTAAATATGTATCAGTAATGAACACAGCCCGTTCCCAGAAGAGCACTAGCAGCCACAAATGGGAAGGAGAGACGTACCAATTAAGCAGGAAGGGCATCAATGTGTGATATATTGTGAGCATGATGGAACAGAACACAAAAGTTCTACACACTGATCTAATATTACATCTCTGCAGGGCTCTCGAGCCCAGCTAGCTTGCAGTAGGTAAGCCAATTCTTCCACTGTGGATACAAATGCCATATAGAGCATCCCCCGTTGTTTGGGAGCGCCTGAGAAACTTCTCATCGCCAAAGCTTCTTGTGTTACTTGAGACTTGTGGGATATGTTGATAGATTTTCCACATTCCTGCTTCGGTGCCTGAAGACCTGTGCTTCCTGGTTATTAAAAAAAACAAAAAAAAAAACGGAGAAGATTCATACATCTGTGGCAGAGCAGCTGATATATGTTGAAATGTGTTCCCCTTTTATTTTGTCAACCCTTGTGATTCACCTGTGGCTATGCTGTTATAGATTTTTCCTCTCTGCTTGCACTTTATTGCTTCTCGCAGGAATCCAGGCAAAGAAAAGCAGGATACATATTGTTTCTATAAAGTACTCCACGGGGTAAATCTTAACTGTCAAAGTATACTGACTTTAATCTATTTCTTGTTTCTTTAGACTTTCTGAAAGATAGTTGGGGCATATAGTCTATATACTGTAATAACCCCCCTTATTGCTGCCCTGGGAGGTCATGTTTATCTACCTGTAGGTCATACCCGGTGACTCCTGTTGGTAGGTGGGCCCTGTCTGTACCGGTGTACAAAACATGACCTCTAACCATTAAACATCCCCTGTGTTAATCCTCTAAGTAGAAGGAAAACTCCTTAATACACTTTTTTTTTTATTCTCTGTGGAAAGGTAGGATTTATTTGCTACTTTGTCGACAGATAAATCTTTGGCTTCCTGCAGAGAGGACCTAAGACACAATCCCATCTGTTGCAAAAGTAGTCGTTCAAGCAGCACGGTAAAGTTAAAAACTGTGGAAGACATGCCAGGGGAAGATTAAACCAGATTGAACTGGATATAATGAGTAAATTTTAATCAGTTATAAATATCAAAAATGTGCATGGATGTTTGTGGGCTCTACTTTATCTTAAAACAGTAGTGGAGCAGGGAGGTAAGGATTACATCTAACTTTCACTATTTGTGTACCTTAGTTGTTTTGGTCGCTTTCTATCTCACAGTGTTTGGTACAACATCCATGATTTCAATACTTGGCTTTTTAGCAGATATGGGAACTTTACTTTACATTTTAAGTTCCTCATAAATAACAAAGTATTGGCCTTCACAGTGCTTCAGAAAGTTTGTAGTGCAATTCATTTACTAGTTCAACTTTCGCAAGGGTTTATCAACATCCTCTGGCTCTTCCTCTTTGTCTCATGTGACTTGTAGCTCTAAGCAACCATTTTGTTTTTCATCTAAAGAGAGTTGCAAAGCCTCGTCTCCAGACCTACTTGCCATGTGACTTTAGTTTTGGATTTTCAGCACTTAAATGACTGCATTAACTTGCATTTGATAAAATGCAGTGGAGAAACACAACAGATATGATTCCACAAATCTTAACTGGCAAAGTTAAAAAATGGACATCAAGCAACTTGGACTCTTTCTTTCCAATGCTGCTCAACAGTCTGGATCTTTCATTTCCAAATGACATTGAAGGGCTGTTTGCTCGCTGAATAATCCGTCAGCAGTCTTTCCCATGATGCGGGCCGTAACATAGCCATGAGGAAATTGTTCAGTTTAAAAAAACGTTTTTTAAAAGGTGTTATGTAATCAGATTTTCTGAGAAACTCACTTTTGTGTTTTGCAGTAAGAACGCACGCAAGCTTCTGTGTGAAGCCCTGAGTTGAACTTACTGGCTGTACCTTTACAGTAGCATGTGTAGATAATTGCTTTGGCTTGATTGGAGCACACCAGTGGGGCGCCTGTCCAATCAGCCAGGCTCATAGGTGGTCTAAAGAGGCAACAAAGGTTTGGAAGACAAGAATCCTAAGTACCAATCGAGGGAGAGGACGTACACATACTAATGAACAAACTGAAAGACACTCCAGCTGATCAAGACGGAGTGACGGGGAATCCAGGAACAGCATGCCCTGTAAAAAGCTCCTTTTACTTTGGATGGATTAGGTGCAAGAACAACCTGCCCTATAAGACACATAAAGGGTACCTGAAGTTATTCTCTACTATCATCGATCCTGGAGGTTTAACAAATATGAGATTGACTGAAATGTAACTGTGCAACAAAAGTATGCTCCTCCACATCTCTGCCTTCAAAGTCTCTCTGCTAATAAAATATTCATATTGATTCTGCCTGGAGGAAAAACCAACCCACTTTTAATGAATACATGCACTCAACTCATAAGGTGCTTAGTAATGATTTAATTTTTTTTTTTTTCCTTAGCATTTATATTTTTGATGATGTCTTTGTGGGAGAAAAACAAGGCACTAATCTCAGCTTTCACAAAGAGGCTAATTTATTGAAGTGATGTGGAAATGCACTTCATATTTTTATGCCAAAGATAACCTGAGTGAATGCAAATTAGAGTTTGGGATGGTTATTTCAATTATTTATGGAAAAAAGCTACCCAAAATGAGTGAAAAAGTAATTATCCCTCTTATTAAATCTTTTTGTGAACTTCGATTAACCCCGTTTATTGGAAACTGAGTATGATTTAGCGAGACACACCGACTGATGATTACTTCCAGATCAGAAAAATTAAGAAATAGCTTCAAAGTATCAGGTACGAACACCGATGGATCAAAGATAACGTAGGAATCAAAGGTTTTCATGTGGTTAAGTCAAAGTCTGCTTTCACATCTAATTGAGGTTCTGGGCTTAAGCAAAATTGAAAATCCTTCTATGCAACTCAGAACACAGTAAAAAAGAATGAGTCAAATATCCTTCATGTGTGAGGGGAAACAAAATTAAAAACAGAATAAATCTGAGGCCACAAATACTTTTTCACACTTTATATATCGAGACGTCCCACGCTTACAGCTAAGTTCATATGAATAAAAAGTCTGTTGGTTATTAAAATACTCGTCTAAACATGAGCGTTACTTTTACTCATGGCAATGAAAGAAAGGGTCTGATGACTCATTGCTCAGAGACTAATTGTGAATAATCAGAAAACAAAGGAGGGAAAAATTAAATAATCTCTCCTCGGCTGCTTGCGGAGCTAACTCCCTTTTAGATTGTGGCCTAGGTCGCTTAATAATGAAGCTCTTTTAGTCGAGCATCCCGGTGACACTCTTGTGATATCTTGCCCTATCTCATGGTTAATCGTAGCGTCAGCATTACTGACGTCAACAAAACAGGACTTGACAACAACCCTGGCATGTAAAAGAAAAGTGATAGTCCCAGGACTGCTACACTTTCAGATTTAACACCTGGAATGAAGAACTTGACACGAACAGTCGCATGATCCCCACTTGTTTCTTGATGCAGTTGGTTGGTTGATGCACCTGCCCTGAGGCATTTCTACTTTTCATTCCTGCACAAGTTATTCAAATTGCTGCGTTTGCACGCATGTAAGTGTTTACCATGCATGTTGGGACAAGATGGGGGTTCCTGGTAAACAGGATGTTTTTGATCAAGAGACAGAAACCACTGTGTCATGAGAGTCACTTGGTATTTACATAACCGACCTTCTGGCACTCCAACAGCGTGTTGTCTTAAATAAGACTCATTTATAGGGATTATAAAATAGTCCTGTTTTGGAGTATTATGTTCTTACACTTAGGCCTTTTAGCTTAGTTGGGAAAGGGTAAAATGATGCTAAACAGAAAAAATAAACAAAATTAACCATTGAAGTTCTACTTTATCAGGTTGTGTGCTCGACTGAACTGTTAGTAATATCCCACAGCACATGAATTTAAAGCATGATTATTATTATTTTTTTATTTAGAAAGCCAGGGGGCAAAAGGTAATTATGGAGTATCTGCAGGAATCCAGATAGGAGACAGAAGAATCTATTGATGGGACGGCGATTAGTCATGCATTCCGCAAATCTGGCGTGTTTGAAAAAGTAGCTGAATTGTTGAAACATGGTCATTATAAGTCCAGAATGCAGTGTCCCAGAAGCCAAATAAGGCATGTAGCAAATCTGGATAAGGGCGCTCCAAAATAAAAACATAAGACACAACCTACAACATGTTACATAAAACTGGGAGCATGTTTGCAACCTATTTTTAATTGGAATAAAAAAAATAAATAAGTAAAACAGCAAAACTAAAAAGAAAACAAACCAAACTAAATTAGGGTTATTTTATTTCTATCGAGCATTTATGCATTACCTTGTACTTTTCTGACCCATTTTCAGAAAATATTTCTTATCCATGGGACTCCTATTATCTTAATAAAATGGATCCCATCAATCACACTGTTTGAGATCATAATTCAACCACAAAATGTGTAAAGATTTTTTTGAAAATAATTTATTTTGATAGGCCTTAAAGCTCTAAGCTTCCTTTGTTGATATAGTAACAAAAGTCCTGAGTTCCCTAATCCCTCAAGGTCTCCAAATCTTTTAAATATTTTTGACAACTTCCTGCTGTTACCTTAATTTCCTGCTAGATAGTCACAACTGCCCCCTCCATAACAATGGCTAATTATAATTTCCCTGCTGCTCCTCAAGAGGTGTTGCCTACGATGAATAGGCCTTTCATTAATTAACTTGTCAGACCACAGAAATGATCAGGCAGTGGACAGAGCCACAACACGGGTGTAATGTTCATGTAAGTGAGAACATGGAGGTTGAGTTCTGGACAAATCTAAATCAAATTCATTGTATAATACAAAAACCAGCATGATTTACTTTCAATACACCTGCAAGTATCATCGCTTTATTCTGTTGCAATTGAAAGTCAGAAAATGAGCTTGAAAACAAACCGGACAGTCCTTTTTTTCTGCAACTTTCACCGTATCTCAATCATATTGGATCCAAAGATCGAGGTTGCGCAGAAAATGTTTAACTTAAGGCCATCGTTTTGACTTGGAGTTTGTAGCTTTAGATTTCAGGGAAGAAACATAACAAAAATAGAACTTCTTTGGAAATATCAGTAAGCTAGACTGCTATTGTATACATTATTTACAAGCAAATGTAGTTTAGAGACTGTAGAGAACAAAATCCACGAGGTTATGCATTGCTATGAAACTGGTATGCAACTGTTCTCATACACACACACAGTGTGACAACGCCTCCACTTCAAACAGAAGGTGTCAAAAGACCAGAAACTCACAGCTCAACTATGCAAACTAGCAACAAAAAAAAAAAAAAACTCTAATTAAATAAAAAATGTAGGTGACATATTGGATCAAAATGTGAGTCGTCAATAAATGGATTTCATGTAAGAAAAAATTGCCAGTTATTAGTAACTGGCATTTTTATGATGTGCCAAAGTGATTACTGTAATTTGTAGAAATTGGAGTGTGCCTATAAAAGAAGGCGGTTGATGCAAAGTTCTGATAGTTTAATAGGAACAATTTAGAAGGACACTTGGATATAAGGCTACACATGAACTGTATTTCTATAATAACATTTTCTATTTGTTTTAGATGTCACAAATCTAAGTGCATCAGTACTTTTCTATAACTGCATCTTCTCTTTTTGAGACATTGTGGTCAGACACCTATTAAATTAAAACATAATTTAACTGACTTCTTTTCATAATATTTGCTCCTTTCTGTTCATTTAAATGTTTCAAGAAAACCTTCATGGAAAAAATCTCCAAACAGTCAACCCTCCATCAGTGCAGTAGAGTTGGCTTTTCCAGATATCTTTCCAGAGTGTGAGAACGCGCCGACAAGCAATTTCACATCAATATTTTAAAAAAAAATCTTATCACACATCATGTTTCTGTGAATGTAGCTCCTCATTCATCAATACATTAGTGATTTTGACAATATTTGCAAAGGCAATGTTTAGGTGAGGATCTGTGCTGTGGTCTGTGGGAGTTACGCGCTCTCAGACTACAAAAATAAGCCCGAACAAGTTTCAGATGTTCACATATCGATATTGCGTTCAAGGGGATTTACCATCATCCAAATAATGTTTAATCCAGGGAAAAAAAAAAAAAAAAAAAAAACCAACAGGGTGTTAAATGGAGAGATGCTTGGGATCAAAAGGCGATTTTAGACCCTCGTTACTTAATAAAAACACGTCGTATAGAAGGTAAAACCCAAAGTGGCCAAAATTCATCTTGGTTCATTAAAGTTACTAATTTCTATTCACTAACTTTCAATGTAAAGAACAGACTGACAGCTGATGAGGTGCTCATTGAATAAATATAGGGGTTTTATATGCAGGAAGTGATGGGCAGGGGAGTGATCTTTGGCATTTTCTGTTTTATTCACTATCCCAAGTGGACCCTTGACTTTTTTTTTTGTTCTTTTTATCAAAGTGAAAAGGCTACAAAGCTCACTCCAACACTAAAGGAATCTACAAGCAGCAGGAAATCAAATCTCTGGCTTTTTTCCCTCTTTTTTTGCATGTTTATCATCATATTTAAGTTGTTGAATCAAAGAACATCAAACCACTGAGCAGCTTTTACAAAACAGATATTCTCACTTGGTTTACTTAAAGATCCTCACAGAAATCTTCAAAAAAAAAAAAAAAAAATGGGGGGGGCATTACTTGCTAAATAAAAAATATCTAAATTTATACCATTAAGAAATAATGATGCAGCAGATGTCACATCTATATAAACACGAGTACTGTAAGGTTGTGTGGAAATGACCAAATATAATGACTATTTCTGCTTCCTGTTTAGCTGGACCTGATGAAACAGACTGACCTATTTCTGGCAGATATTATTTAATGTAGTAATATATCTCTCTTGAGATGAAGTTTGTCATTTGTACCACAACATACCATGGTTTTTGTATGCTGGTATTCCATTGAAGAGTCACACACTTCTAAATCTTAATCTTTCTTTAACATTTTGTGCTTAGGACATCGGGTTAGGTTGTGATCTTAGACAGGGCGGCACAAACAGTGATCGATTTTTAGGGGGTAACTACTGTTTTTTCACAGACTGCAGGCTCAGTTTTGGTTTGGGAAAGCTTTACGTTTCCAATTCATGTTTTAAAAACTACAATTTGTATTCACTCTGCATCTGATCTTTTTTTTTTTATGATTTCAGAACAGATTATGTGGATTAGTTGGAATTTAGAGAAGTTGTTTTTTCCAAAATCTCACTGGCCCACATAATGATAAAAATAAGCCTGCTTGTTTTGACTCAAGCCTCCACTTTCATAACTCTGTTTTTTGCAAAAAGGTCTTACTTTACTTTGGCAGGTAACATTCGACCCACCATCACACACACAAACATCAACTTCAGCCTCGAGGCTCGTAGGATTTCTTTTGCCGCTGATACCAAAGATGTTTAAGATTCTGAATCTTTGCAGCTAAAATCTGGAGATTAAAAATGAATATAATTAACATACCCAGCAAGAGTTCAGCCCACAATAAAAACCTCTGCACAAAAGCTACTTTAAAAAAGAAAAAAAAAAAAAATGCAGCATAGAGGAGAATTAGTTGGAACAAATGAAGGCAAAACACTTTTGTTTTGTTTTGTTTTTTTAAAAGCTGGACTGTTTAGAGGATGAAACATGAAAATGCTATTTAAAAACTTAGTGGGGAGGGTGGATGAATGTGTTTTTCTGCTTATGCGAGCCATAGACCACCGAGTATCCCTGCTGGGCTGCGGGAACAACCGGAGGGGTCTGGAGACGTACGACTCAAAGAGCTCAGACGGCACATCAAAGCAGCAGCGAAACAGGAAGGTGTCACAGGCTCGGAGGCACGACCTGAAATGTAACCCTTCGCCCATGTCACGTAGCAAAGCCACCTTTGAGGCACACGAGCACAAACAGGAAGTGATGAAAACTCAAACCTGGCGGTGGGAAGACGACAGAGTTCTGGAGCCCTGTCGGAATACATTAAAGTTATTTTCCTCGTTTCCCCACAGTCAGCGAGAGGCCCGTTTCCTCTTTGCGAATGTGTCGCGCTTTCGCCTGGATGTGTTTGCTCGCTTCCTCCTGCAGAACTCACGCTGCTCAACGGAAGAGCTTAACTGGGTCAGCTTTTTCGTTTCAACTTCTGAATGCTTTAAGCTGCAGCCGGGGCCTTGCAGGACCGCGCCGCACCTCGGGGAAAAACCTCCGTGGACATCCCGACTGTGCAGCACTCCTGCGAGGAGCAGGGAGGGGGGAGTATATCACAATGTGCAGGCAGCTTGTCAGATTCTCTCGGACAGGAGCTATAAATTGTGAAGGTCCCTGTAAACATGAGCCAAAAGGTGCCTGGCAGGCTTTCCCCTGTTATGACACTTGAAGGGGAGTTGTCATGCTATCTTCCTGCCCTTTATTAGTACAGCCCACACCTGGTAAGCCCAAGCCAGCTCTGTCTCCAGTTCTCCAGAAATCCGGAATATAAACTCTCTTGTACTCTTTTCCTCATTTTGTTGCATTAAACCTGACAAACCCTAATGAATATTGTTGTGATTTTTCTGTCATGGAACAACACAGCCTGAGCTGCAATTTGACCAGTAGTGTCCGAAATTGGTCAACAAGGGATGATGCTCTGCAAACTGTTTCCCGTTTTTACTTAGTTGAATCCAGAATCTGTGGACTCCATGGAGCCATTTTGAAAGGAGACGGACTTGCATGTGTAATTGCAGGAAACCTTTGATCTGCAATGGTTGATATACTTTTTTTTTTTTTCACTGCCCCAGCTGTAATTCTTTACCAGCATCTAATGCCTCGTTTCCGCTGAGATCATTGTGGTTCGGTGTGTTAGTTTGTTTATTTCTATTTCTTCCTAAGCCCCCTTCTGTTGTAGTCAATCATTTGTACAGCCCATTTCAGCAACAAGGCAATCCAAGAGCTTTACATCATAAGACCATCACACAGTCATCAATTATGAAACAAGCAAGCAATAAACATTCATTTTGTCAAATGTAGGTCTACAGTACAATGGCACAGTTCGGTTAGAATACAGTTCAATGATTGAGTGACAAAAAAGAAATAAATGCTTTCCACCCACTGTCCAGTGAGTGAAAACACTCTCCTGGATACACTGGACCGTAACAGGTGTGATGTTTGTAGCTATACCATATTGAAGTGTGAAAACTTAGGAGGTAAAATAAAAAAAAAAAAAGTTTTGCTATGTAAAGATAAAGTTGGCAATTAGCAGCAACATTTCCACACCGTTTCAGTTCCATTTGGCAACATGGTGTTGCTGCTGATGCATTGGCCATTTTTATTTTCCTTCTTTTACTATGTATTGCCCTTGAATTGAAATTTGGCCCAACTTGAGTGGATTTTTCACCCTCGGGCCGAGAAAATCCATTAAGCGCTCATTATACGGTGTGATCGTCAGTGCTAAAATACATCTGTTTTTCTAACTTACCAAGCAACTTCTTTCTTACCCCATCTTGTTTTTGTTTTTTGTTTCTTTTTTTTTTTTTTACATTTCCATACAAGACAAATTGTGCATTCATTGCTTGTGATGAGTTTGCATGCTTTACAGGAGATATGGGAGACTCCGGATGAGACTTGTGATTTTAGCTCTTGGCTCCAGCTACATCGCCACCACTTAAATGGCCTCACAATCCCAAAGACGTGACAGCTCTTGCGATTCCCCAATACTCATCATATCTCAGCTGGTAATTCTCATAAACCTGTAGGTTTAAAAAAAAAAAAAAGGCAGATAATGAGCAGATCTACAGAAAGGGAGTCTTGGAAGCGAAGTGATCCCTGTGTAATAATTGTATTTTAATGTGCTAAGCAGTCAGTTGTTGACAGTAAATAAGTGTTAAAAAGATGGCATTACTAGATTTTACTGAGTGAACATAATTGTTTTTATTTTTTTCGTTTTTATCTCTAAAAGGTTCAATGGAGATCATGTAAACATGAACTTGTCTTTGATTACAAACAGATAGGGAAATTGAATTTAAAAATATTTGCAATATTTTATATTTTGCACAGATAACTCAACATGCCTCTGTTTCAAGTTGAGATATTGACTAGATTGAGGTAAGTCTGTTCATTTGACTAAGCATAAGTACCTATCTTGGTACTTATGTTTCAAATTGTTCTCACATTGGTAAACTTTAAGTTTCCTTTTGTGATAATCATAATAACCTCTGAAGTACTTTGAATAAGTAGCCACATTTAATTACAATCTTCAATGTATTCTATTGAGAATTTGTGTTTCGGAACATAAGTTGGTGATAACTGTGGGGTGGATGAAGCATGTTGCTTTGTGTTGAACATCAAGATCTCTTATTTTGCATAAAGTCTCATAGTTTGTAGAACTATTTCCAGCTTCTTTTTACACTTCGATTTTGGTGGTACATCTCTACAAACCTTTCACACCTGCAGCCAAAATAGCAGTCAAATTGTCACTTTGTAGTTCTCTAGAGATTTTAAAATGGAATGAAGTTTCAGGCCTTTGGCTGTACATTTACAACCATTGTCCTGCTGAAAGGCGAACCTCTAATTCAGCCCCAAGTCTTTTCTTGCTTCTGACATTTTTTATGTTGCCCCGTTTTTGTCACATCAACACAAACCAGCTTCTCTGTCCGACACGCTTGAAGGTGGGACGGGTGTGTTCATAACGCTAAGTTGTGTGAAAGCCAGTAGGTTCAGTTTTGATCTTGTGTGCCTGGAGCACCTTCTATATATTTGCTGAATCCCCTAGATGACTTCGGCAAGCAGCTTGCTCATTCTCCACATCTTTGTTTGAGGGGGAGAAAAAAAAAAAATCATTCTCTGTCTACCTTTATTATTATTCACTATGTTGCGTCTGACACAAAAAGATTCAAATGAAATTTATAGGGTTTTATAGTTTTTACATAGCAAAATGTGAAGGTTCAAAGTATATGCAAGACAAGTGCTGTAAAATTTTCATCAAAGTATAAGAATGTCAGCTGATAAGCATTTTTAATGTTTCAGTCAACAGCATGTTTATGTATTCTGAAAAGAAAACAGAGTACACCGTGAGAAACCACAGGTGAACCGCAAGGCCGTGTAATCGCTACACAAAGAAACTGAGGCGAAACGAGATTTCAACATGAGATTCTCCTGCTGTGGGGCAAAGAGGCTCTGCCTCATTAAAATGGCATATTTCATCATATGTTGGTTCCATAAAACTCACAAATTTTGACAGTATTTACATACATAATTCAGAGTCAGTCTTTCCACTGTCTTATAAAGCAGGTGATTCATTTTAAAAAGGTACTTCAGACACTGATGGCCTTTAAAGGCAAATCTTTATCAAGCGTTGCAATTCCTGCTATGGAGTGATATTGTCTGGAGTGTCAGAGTGCAAAATCATTTCATGCAAATGCAGATTGTTTTGTTAACCAAGAGACCTTTGTAAATTTTTAGGGTTTGCCCCTGCATGTTTGGAGGTAGGGAAGTCCATCAGTGGCTCACTATGTTCTCGTCTTAATTTTTACAGTAAATTTGAGTCGGTAATTATGTGTTATTAATAAAATCTAAAGACCAACTATTTTTTTTTTCTGCACTTTGGTCAGATTCTAATTATTTTGATCGTAATCATACTTGAGATGTACACTTTAATCCAATATTACACCAGAAAATAGAAACGTTTACAAAAAGTTTACAATTTTTACTATTATGGACAAAGATTCTTGTTAGGAATTCACCCAAACTGAACCTGCACAGGCCGCAGGAGATACATAATGTGCTTTGGAAGAAGCGATTCATACACATGGCTGTCATAGAAGATGTTGACAGCAAATGTCATTGTGAAAAGTTCATTTATGAACAAGCTGCAGAGTTCGATATTGAGGAACGGGTCGAGACCGAAGCCCTTTTCAGATGAGAGGAGCGTTCCATTTATCTGATGGCAACGGAGCCAGCCCTCCTGCTTTGAATGAGCACTCTTCTGCTGCTCTGTGGTGCATTGCAGGGCTAATGTTACTTTGTTAGACCGGCTCGAAATTTATGTATTGCTATGTAAAATGATCTGAACATTCTGCATTAATTAAATCAAGAGGGTACGCTTCACATCCATCATACCAAATAACATTTCATGTAGTCCTTATTCACTTTTTAGAGCCCACAATAGGGCTTTATTTCATAATATGGAACCAATTGTGTTGTTTCAGTGACGCAAGTGAACAACGGTTTGACTATTAACTTTTAAAGCAATGTGGAGCATTTTTTAAGTCGGACTTAAACACATTTTTTAAGTCCAATGAGTTTGATATGCTGTATATCAAACACATCTGAAATGTTTTAAAGATCAAAATTAAGAGGAAGCATTTTTCTATTTCAAACGATGTTCTACTTATTTCTTCTTCAGGTACAGCTGTTTTGAGGAATGACAACACAGTTTAATTAAGATTATAATTTAGGTTGAGCAATTACTCAGACAGTTGCTTCTTCTAACAGTTTTATGAGCAAACTGTCAACCATGTAGTTTCACTGTTGAAAAAGACTCGCTAATGGAAGTAAATAAATTATCGGGGAGTGAGTGAAGCTGACTGAGGGTGAAAAGCTGTGGACTCCGTTCAGTGATGGTGGCTCTAACATGGGAGTTTATGGTGCAGTAATGAGCAGCAAGATGTCCTGGAATTTTGTGTTTGGTTGTTTACCAGACTGGAAGGGAAATGCGTGCTTTCATTTTAACTTTTCACAGTGTGAAAACCTTGAAGTTGTTGTTAATCCAAACTTGCTAACTATTTCCTCTTTCCAATTTTGTGTCACCTCTCTTAAGTGAAACAGAATGTTAAAAAAAAAGTGTAAAATAACCATTTTCTTAGTTTTTCATCTACTAAGTTGGTGATCAAGAATTAGATTGTATTTTTTGTGAAGGTTTTTTTTTTTTTCTTTCCATAGAAAGACTTTTGGTTCAGTGTCTTGACCAACTATAGACTCCACGAATCTGGCATTTCTTGAAGACATAAAACCCAAACATATGACATATAGCCAGAGCTACAATTGATCAAAGCATCTTAATGTTCCAGGGTGTTTTCTCACCTGATACATTCAGTTTTATAGTGGACCAAAATTGCAACATTTGTTAAATTTTCAGAAAATTGCAAGAATTGAACTTACTCAGCTATGACCTACAACAAAATGTTTACTTTGTCATCAATCAGAACCTCTAGTTGCACATTTGCTAATGCTGGTTTTGCTTTGTTTGGTGAGTTTGGGGAAATGAAGCTGCTTGATTAAGAATAGATACCAAGAATATCTCTTTAGCATCGTTTGGGTGTCCTAAAAAGAACACAATCTTAGAAAAAATTAGAACTTCTCCACCTGATCTTAAAAAAAAAAATGATTGTGCCTTCATACGTCGACTGAAGACAGATTTAATTACGGTGCATATTTTGGCGCTACATGTGGTAAAGTGTGCACTGATGTTGTCCACTGATTTCTCAGAGGTGAACTCTGTTTATTCAAACCATGACAAAGGATTAATAAATGTCAGACAGCCCGCTTCAGTCCTTTTCCCCCATGGGAGGGAAGCACAAAAGGAAAGGGAATGCGTACGGACAATGGCTGGGCTAACACCTGGGACTGACGATGGGGTTATCACTGACTGGTTGTCCTCATTTTTTTCTTTTTCTTTTTTTATTTTTTAATCTTTTCTTTAACGTTGACTGCTCTAGATAATGGCACTGCACATAAAAGAAAAAGCTGAGCAAAGAGAAAAAAAAAAAAGTAAAGGACCCCCGAGAGACGAGCTCAAAAATTGGGCAGTTGTATTCACAGTGTAAGCTCTTGAGACAAATAGGCTAAAAACAGAACGCCTATAGACGTAGGGTAACAAATTTTGGACAAACATGTAAGGCGGGCACTTTTGCCATCCCTTCCTCTAAAACACTAATTAAGGCAGTGTCTGTTGAAGGGCTGGTTTTAATCTCCAACAGAGGCGTTTAGCGCCAAGCCAAAAGCTCTATGCCTTTCCATTGTGTTTGTAAGCCATCTGCAGAGCACATTCCTGCAGAGCACACACCAAACCGTCACTTTATTACTTTGTATTGGTTCTGAAGCATTCATAGACATTGTCAGATCTAAATTCTGGGGACAGTAAATGTTTGAAGGATTGTGGATTTCTTAGAGCTCTTGCAATAGCAGACATACCTTATGGGAATCTCTGAAAATAAGCTACTTTTAACATAAAAAAAAAAAAGCGTAAGAAAAAGTTCAAAAATCAAAGCATACCCTTCGAGGATGCTTTTCAATATATTTATTGTGTGTACGGGAAACACTGTGTTTAGGGCCCACACCAGTTTACAGATGATGAAGGAATAAGATTTTCACCGTCATGACAGTTTGTTGTAATTAGGACACAAATGCAGGCTTGTCCATTGGCGCGCCTTAAGTTTCCGGAAGAGTGAACAATTTTTAAGGCTATAAATACTCCCTGAAAACAAACGACTGGCTTCATACCAATGTTGGCAATGATCAAGAAAGGAAAAAAAAAAATAAAAAAATTCAGCTCTTAATGTCAATATGCTGATTTTCAAGCAGATAAATTTACACTCAAATGAAAAGACAAAGACCATCTGCCAGCAACGCGCATGCTAGTTTTAGGACATTGTGAGTAAGTAATAAATGTGCTTTCCACATGTCTGCAGAAATGTTCCCACCGTCATCGTGGAGCCACATGAAATGATCGTTTGATGAGATTCGTTTGCAACAATCAGTCAAAATCGGTGATGGAAACATTTATCATGCTGTGAAAAAGTATCCGCCTCTCACATTTTTTTTTACATTTTTGTTTCAGGTTTTCTGTCACACTTCTCAAAGGAAAAAAATAGTAATTTCAATTATTAAGATAGAAAATATATCCAAATTAACAAAACTCCAATTGGAAAAAGAACAATTGCACCCACAAACTGATAAATGCAAATTTTTGGAATATGGAATTCTTATTTTGCATTTTGACAGTTGCTCAGGGCAAGAATTTTACTTGAAAAAAGTGTTGTGTAAAACTTAAGAAATGTACAACTTTGACCACAACTTTTTTGCAAAAGCTACTGCAAAATCAGTCATTTTAAGCTGCAACAATCACAAAAAAAAAAAAAAAAAAATCATTGAAACATCCTGGAGAGAAGCCAAAACCTTAGAAATGCCATTATAAACTCGTCCAGTCTATTAGTTTAAATGTTAATGACTTTGTTCCTGATCAGTCGTTTTCATGTGGTGGTAGTAAACAATAAAAAAAAAAATAAAAAAAAACAGGATGTTCTCTGTATAGACATTTAAACATGACCTTGGTTATGTTCATTAGTGGTTAGGTACAAGAGGGAAACCACAACTTCCCGAATGGAAAAGTATTTAAATAAAATACATTAAAGAAGGTTGATGCAAAACACCTTGGAAGAGAAAATGGATGTAGTGGTCCAGGATGGAACAGATTGCCAAATCAAAATCAACAACTTAGTGAAGCTTGAGAATGACTATGCAAGAAAGGTCGGAACAGAAAGGTCATCAGAGGAAATGAGAGCTAAATTCCATCCCCATGTGATGGGACTGCCAGAACAATTTCCCCAAGACGAGCAAGTAAGTTAGTCTCAGTGACTGCAGGCAGCCCTGAGGAGGAATTTCTGTTCATCTTTACCTGTGATGATGTGACTCCCACAGTTGTCAACGGACTTTGAATTATTCAGCTGACCAGCAGCAGCTGTCTTCCTTTCTTTTTATTAGTTAGGTTGCGCAACTGTAACTTGAAAATAAAAGTAAAGTGTCGTCGGTGTGGGATGCCAGGAAAGGCAACGAAAAAATAAATGGCCAGAGAGAGTCACCGGCTGTGTCAAAAATGAGCAAGAAGGTACACATAATACCCAGGAAATGACACAAAAAGACCAGAACGAGACTACAACCTGCAGAGGAAACCGGAGTGCAGCATATAAGATAAATGCAAAATTGAAAGATGGAAAAAAAGAGAGTGAACCACAGGAAAGGCTTGAAATTAGACATAAAATAACAGAGATATCAAAGGCAACTTAAAAGAGATATAAAATCAAAATGGAGGAGCTCTAAGATAATGCAAAGTGACTGAGAATTATAACTTTAAAAACCGAGCTTGGGAAGGAATGACAGGTCTACAAATTAAGACAGTCATCTATCTTTCGTCCAATGTGAAAATGACAAGTCTATTGGAATTCACTGAGCTGCCAATCATCTACATCATGGCTTTAGTCAAGTGTAATATTTTCAGGGCAAAGATTAAAAATAAAGGCTTTTTAATGGCAATATATAATTACAGAAGACTACTGGCTGTGTTAAAGATTGATCTGCTTTAAAATAGGCATTAAAGAAATTTAAGCTTTTTGATCTTGATCTCTGATTGAATTTGAGATAAAAAAAAAAAAATAAGAAAAAACATGAAAAAAAAACATTCAGTCACTTTAGTAAGCAAAATTGAGATTATGCATAATTAGGCATAGCTCCATTAACTCCAACATGTAGGTAATATGCACTATACTGGTAAATTGAAATGAATTCACAGAGAATATTCTATGGCGGGTTAAAAGCACCAGGTGGATACCTCAGGTGAGAAAAGTTGACTTCTTGACCTGTAATTTTCATGAAAAAACTTAATCAGCAACAAGTTATATTGTGGCTATTAACTCACAACAAAAATGCTTGAAGTGTTCACCCTGCACTGAACTGTGAAATACTTTTCTTATTTTCCAGAAACCATAAACTTTTAAAAGACCAATACGTGCCCAGAATAAGAATTGCACATTTCAACCTTCAAAGTGCTTGCTGATGGACTTTTTATACCGACTGTCACAATTACATATCCTCCTGAAGTGAACGGGTGGATATGCTTCGTCGTCAATATCTCTACCGAAGAGGAAATGTTTACCAACAGATGTAAGAATGCGTCTTAATCAACATTTGGTGTTAATTAGGACTTCGCTCCGTGCACAATTGCAGTCTTTGGTCAATTTGTTCCTTAATGTTCCACTGTTTTGTCCAGAAATAAATGGGGTTTTCTTTGATGGAGGATTCCTGACGGCCTAATTGCAGCTGTTGAAGTTAATTATGCAAATTTAAGCAAGCTGTCAGCTCCAGGACGCTTTACTGGAGCCACTGCTGTCAGCTTGTGATGGCGCCGTCAGTTTTCAAGAGCGGACATCTCTGTTTTACACCATCTCAATCTGTCCGCATCTGATTTCTGGTCACGCTTCCTGGGGACTGCATGCAGATATATTAACGCATCATTTTATGCCAACTTTTAGGCATGTGGGTGGCGATGCTGAGTTGCTATTGTTTGCGTTTTTAGGATGTAAAATTGTGCGGTTTGTGCACAGAGGCATGAGTTATAGAAGTCCAAAAAAAAAAAAAAACAAGTTTTAGAGTGCAGTTAGTCAGCGCCAAGAATAAAATGTTATTAATTCCATCATAGCGACCAAAGGGTAAGCAAATTAGGATTCTCGAGTGGCTTCCCGTTACTGTGGAATAATGACCTCGCGGCCTTGTGAAGCTCAGGCGCAGCTGTAAAATAAACACATAAAACTAGGAAGGTTTCCCATAAATACAAGTCTTTAATCTGTCAATTCTCCCCGCAGCGGCAGACAGCAGAGTTTCCCCCGCCCCGTCCCCTCCTACCACCGTTTCTGGTAGAGAAACTCAACCCTCTAAAGCTCGCTCAAATTTCATCCCTCTCAAGTTTTGCCTCGAGTCTCATTTTCCCCGTCCTGGGATTGAGAGCTGCCATCTGTCTGGGTCATCCAAAACTTTTGACTCAGGAGGCTTTTTGATCACACACAGTCTCTTGGCTTATTGATATTCAAATAACTCTCACAGGGGTTGGGAAAGGGGGGGGGGGGTTCAAAGCACCGCTAAAAGATGCATTAGATGAAGAGAAAATAGGACTCTTTTCTCAGTTTTACAAGCTAATGTCTCATACTGGAAGTTTTCAGATCAGAGAGACACTGTGAGAGGGTTTTCATTTCCGTTTACGGCAGAAGTCTGAAAGATGTGGGGTAACTCTGGGGTTTGCTCAGTAAGCAAACCGAAATGGAAATATTTATTGCAGCAGACTTTGCAGATGTTACATTTTTGCTTCTTGTCTCTTTTGTCTTCGCTTTCATATTTTTTTCCCCCACTTTTGTGTCAAATATTCCAGCCCAATTCAAGATGAACAGATCTTTCTGAAACACATCCACTGCAAACATACGACAACTATTTGTGTGTTGTTTTTACATTGAAATTGTAGTATGAACAGAATATTTTAATAGCTAAAAGGAAAGGTTAGACAGTGTCAAAAATACAAACTGGAATTGTTTTGGGAGGATCATAAGTTTAGCCGTGCTTAAATTGTACAGGATTTTATTCTTTTGGATTGGGATATTTTCAGTTCTAAGGTTTTTTGCCGCCGGTTCTGACATTGCAACCTCACAGTCGGTTTCAGATTAATAATAATAATAATAAAAAAAAGTAGTGGACAAATTAAAATAGTTGAAGTCTGGGTAATGAGTAAGAACAGTTTTCATGGTGATTGAATAAAAAATGCGACTTGCTAAGAATGTAAGAGTTTCCAGACCTTGAGAGCTGAAGTTACCAAGGAAGTTGCAATAATTGTGGGATAAAACACTGAAGAAAAAGGCTTTTTTTTTTTTCTCACAAAATTGCAATCCAGCCATGTTTTCATTGAGAGGAAATTATAACAGCTGTTACGAGGGATAGGCACACAAAGGTTTTAAAAAGTAAACTTTTCCGCCGGCTCTCTACCAGCAGGAAGCTACATTTATTTCCTTTTCTTCCAGCGACGATAAATTCAGCAGTTAGAACATATTGATTTTTTTTTTCCTTGAAAAACAACAGTCAAAAGGTGGGAAGCGAATTTTAAAAATGTTTTATTACATCTGTTATAGTGAGCAGAAGGGAATAATTTGATTAAAAATAATTGCAGCGTTTCAAAATATATTTCTACTCAGGGTTGTTACACAATGAGACTCTCACAAGGTCTTTCCCTAAATTGTCACCAAACGTGGAACCATTGCTTCATATTAATTTCAAAATAATAAAAACTAGTACCCTTCATTTTATTAGATCATTTTTAAAATATCTAAACAGAGGAAAAACTATCACATGTAAAAACTGTTAAAATCATCCTTGCCCCTGCTCCCATACTTTCTTATAATCATGTGGCTTGGTAAGTGGTTTGTTGATGCATGTATCTTAGTCACATTGTGCATCCCAGTAAAGCCCACCCCTGCTGCTATAATAGCTATGATTATGATTAAAATGAATATCTTTTGTGTTCCAGCCGAATATGTCCTCCCGCTTTCTATTTCATGTATTAGAGTAAGGATTTAATGTTGCACTTTCGTTTCACCATCATTATCCTGATAGATTTTAAAATGGGAGACCAATTAGACTCATAGTCGGAAGAGCAGTCGGGGATTCTTCACTTATCCGTCATTTCATGCAACGCCTAATGTATCCTGGATAAGCGACCGGAAAAAATAACTACCGTTTGCAGTCAGCTTTTTTTGTTACTCTAACTTTCTAAGGTTTAGTGATTCTCCGGATCCTTATCATAAAAAATAAATGCAACTTTCTGCTAATGAAGCTCCTTTACTCTTTGTACTTTCCCCTATCCTACATTCTCTCTGAAGTACAAAACAATTGTTTTAATCATTTCCCTCCAAAGGAAACTTGAAAGGCAATTTCTCATGCATCTTTCTCTCAATATGTTTGTCATGTATTTTTTTTGTGTGTGTATAATGAAGTAATTTAATAATTGCTCCACTTCTGGTTTTTATTTTATTGTACCATGGTGGGTGCCATTGTACTTTTTAATATAACAACCTATTTCAATATTCCCCAGGGTTGTGGGTAAGTCCCAAGCTTCAAAGCAAGTAATAATACAACAAGGTAGATTGAGTCTACTTTTTACTTTTCTTCCAGTCTGTAAGAATATTCTTTCCATTTTTAAATGGGATTTTATACAGTTTGAAGATTATATAAAATGCCCTTTAATTAAGTGTTTTAAAAAATTGTCCTTGGTGACAGAATAGTTGGATGGAGTATCAGTATTGTTTTCTGTTGGCACAAAATGTCCTGTTTAGTTCCATAATAAAACTACATAAAAGTCTAGATTTCCTTTTAACACCTTTTAGACATCTTTGTATATTTTCTCCAGAGTGCACTGCTGCTTTTATCCTCTCCTCCAAAACCTAATATGTTTGAAATTAAAGGCCTGGGGGGGGATGTCAAGGTCTATTGAGAGTTTGTGTTGCAAGACTTTGGCGAAATGTGCCAACGCTGCAGAAAAATACCCCCCCTCCACGTTATCACCCAGGGAGTTGTCTCTTGCGATGTGTACATATAAAAGAGCAAACAATGGAGTTAGGAAAAAAAGTTGAACGCAACCAGAGTCGGATGAATCAAGGTAGAGAAGCAGATGGCCGATGAAGCAAGTTCTATAGACATAAAATGCCACAGTAGTCATCTAGTATCTCTGTCTGCTGTGTTCTAGCCGTCAGACACTGGGTAAATTGGATCATTAAGCTAAATACTTACTTATGATGTGCAGTTTACTGCGGCAATCAAAGCTAATGGGTCCCTTTAAGAAACACAAACTCCTTGGTCAGCATGTTGTTTTTCTTCTCTTCCTTCATGCAGGTAAATATTTAAGTCACACTTGTGTTTGTGCTCAATATTAATCCTGAAGTGGTATGTGTTTATGTCATACAGCACTGAGAGGATTCTGAAGGAATTCAGATTCTGGAAAGGCAGTTTCTTCCAAGCCTGTATTCAGCTGCAGCACTGCCTTATCACCAAGGGTGGCGTTGTTTAGGGGGCACCACAAGGGGACTAACATGGTATGTGTGGAAATCTGAAATGTCAAAAAAAAGTTTTCTTGAGTTGCCCCTGTACTAAATACGATTGCTTTCATGTGGTGAGTGGAAATGAGGGTCTAGTGTTGCACAAAAAAGAACTTTTAAAAATGTTTTTGACATTATTTTACTTGCATGTGAAAACTGATATTCTGTCTAAATTAATTCAGTCTTAATATCTCCTACATGTTACATGGCTAACAGTGTGATGCCTAAAACCGCTTCTCCCTTGTCGAGTTTCACTTCAGCCCAGTGGTCTCAAACTGCATTCCTCAAGGGCAAGAGTCCTGCAACTTTTAGATGCCTGTCTGCTTCAGCACACCTGGCTCCAACATTAGCTCTACAGAGCTTCACTGCATGCTAGTGAAGCAGTTTAAGTTGGGTGTGTCTCTATTAGCAGTGAGTTCCAAACAAAGTCGGCATGAATCGGGGCAGGAACTTGGGCGGCCTGTGGGAAAAGCACTGCTGTTTTGTGCTTGCACCCTTGGGCTGCCAGTTGCCCCAAAATCTCTGTTTATTTGCCCATTGCAGGTTGCCCCGAACAGTTGATGCTGAATGCACTCTTCTGATTTGCAGCTCATCATCTTGCCAACGTCTACGGTCAAATCATTGAATGTAGTCTGCAGCCAATCAAGTCGCTTGCACGCAATACCCCGCTAAGTCTAGCTTTTACCAATAAACGGGGAGGAACCACACAGTATCTGCAAAGTGGCTTAAGTGGCTTTGCTAGGGACGTGGCAGTAGAAAAAGGCGTCCACACCCTCCACAAGTGAGGGTAAGTCACAAAAGGTAATTGCTAAGGTAGCAACTTTTTCCAAAGAGTCTTATATCCAAAACCATTAAAGCTGAGCAGCAGGAAAAACTGGTTGAAAAACACAACTCTATCCCTTGAGAAGATTGTGAAGCAAAGTCTAGTTTCGGAAAGATTTCCGAGGCGTGGACTGCCACAGACTCGCTGCTTCAAGAGCCACCACTCAGACATATCCAAGACATGGTCAACAACTTCTGCATGTCTTGCGTCAAGTTACTCCAAAACAGACAAGTGTCATCTCAGCTGAGGAGAAAAAGAAGATGCTTCATGTTTAGTAGTATATTCATTTTTGAAATGAAAACAATGTTTTACATTTTATTTGTAAGTGAAAAGTGAATGTAAATTAGATTAATTGAATGAAGGAGAGGATAAGAGGTCTAGGTTTTCAGCATAGTACACCAATGTCCCTTTACAAGATAACCCATGTTGACTATGTTTTGTACGATGACTAACCCAATGTTCTGTTGGGGTCCCAGCATGGTGCTGTCCAAGAGTTATTTTATTACAGTAAAATAGATAAACATTGAGCTGGTTCAACCAGAGGTCTCACAGTCACTCCAACTTCTTAGTAAGACACCAACGTCTCCTCTGATGGCGATGATGAGTTTACATCCATGACTTATCACGTGAACAAGCTTATTCACATGTGACTTTAATTGCTTTTCTTATTCAGTTGAAGTTGTGAAATTGTGTTTTTTTTTGTTTTTTTTACATTAGCATATCAAAAAATTTCTGCACACCTTTGTAATGGAAGCACAGCCCATCTCCTGCTTCAACATTAAATTCCACTTGTTTTTTTGTTTTTTTGTCTTTTGCATCCTTTTTGCCAGGTATACAGTCAACTGTCTCCATCCATCTTCCAATCAACTCTGGCCGGTTGCCCCGTCACTGCGGAGGAAGTGCGTGTCCAAGGCTTTCTTTTAATAGCAGCTGTCTTCTTGCCTCTGTCCTGCAACGGTCAGATTTGTGGAGGGAACAGGAAGTCATCCAGCAAACACATTCTCCCTCCTTAGTTTTGCAGCAACTGGCTCCACTGGACTTTTTTGCGGGGTACTGGGGTAAAGGGGGTTAAATCCAAATGCATGTCACAGATGTTTTGATATATGTAAAAATACATTGTCCTGCTGCATCCTTGCTCGCAGGTGGTGTCTGATTAAGCCCATGTGTGAAGAAAGCCACCCACACTCAGGGTAAATCATGAAGCGGGAGAGGAATGCGTGCAGATGGACACGAGCTTTGCATTTTCCCCTGCCTACATTCAGAGTAGTGCATCTCAGTGGGAGTTTTTCTGATTTTATCCAACTTGGCTGGCTATAATTTGCTCCATCTCGGAATGATACCTAAAGGATTAAAGTAAAAGCCCTGATGGATGTGTTTTACAGCTCACCCCTTGATATTGCAGACTCCTGTTTTTGTTTTTGCCCATACAGCTGACCACAGCGAGCTGAGCTCTGCTTTCTGGCCCAAAGACAGATGTCACAGGGCATTATGATATTAATGACTCAGTGAAAAGGACAGGCACTGGCAATTAGAGGTGTGTGAGGATGTGGAAGGTAAGGCACTGCTTCTGAGCCGCTCTTCCACTGTCTGGAGAATTGGACCGAGGGCATGTTGTAGAATAATGACTCCTGCTTTTGACAATAGATAAAAGAAGAAAAGATAAGGTGGAGATATAGATAGGAGTAAAGCTCCTTTAATGATCAGCAGGCAAAATAATATTTTTAGACTCATTTTATGGAGATTTTGACACTTCTTATAAATTGAGCAAAGGAACAATTTCCTTTGATTAGAATAAAAAGGGAGGTGACAGGTAGAAAAATAACCTACTAAAAACTAAATTTAGAGCTTCACAAAACTCCAAAACACCTATATCGGAACATTGTTTCCCAAAACGGGTCAGTCGAGGTATTAGTGACAGCAGCAGTTAAGCGGGTGAAACTGGATGACTGTGGGAGACAGAATGAAAGAGACAACCGACTAAATGAGGCTTGGTTTCCTCAGATTTATTTCCATAAGGCCATACAACATGTGATTCCGTAGGTGGGTTCTTTGATTATACATCGTTATAATGAAAAACAGTAAGTATTGTGCTACCTTTGAGCCGTGACTTCCATAGCAACATCTATTTACGGAGGCAGCAAATTCTGATGTGTCATCCAACCCCTTACTGCTCACGCATAGAAGTCTTTGGGGAGTCTTAAGGAGTTACATAAAAATAAAAAGGAAGGAGGAATACCAGGAGTGGGTTTGGTGAGCATTTCGGTCAAAACGCAGGTCAAGATGCCTAAATAAATCACAAGACAAATAAATAAGCCTGAACTAGCAGACTGTGATGCTAAGTTGCTTTACAATCAACAGTAAAAGCAAATGCATTGATTTGTATTTTGTCATTAGAAAAACCATAAAATTCCATGGATTTGTTAGGATTTTAATGGTAGACACAAAGTAGCCACAGTCAGAGAAGTATCAGAGAAGAAAAGAGAGTACCATCACCAGGTTGACATGACACATATCAACTTTTACTTGTTCTTCAATTTTCCACATGTAGCAGATGAAGCATAAAGTAAAGGTGCTTTGTTCAGATGACAGGAAATATGTACTTTATGACCCACATCCAACACACCATGTCTGGCAGTAATGCTCACTGACCTAATCGGACTGGGAATATGTTGCACTTCTTTGAAATCAATGCACTAAATATTATGTCTTTGCTGTTTTGCAATGAAAAATAAGTACAAATTCCTCTATTTGTGTAAAGCTGGTAGACATACCTCAAACGAAGTGGTCTTATGACTTTTCATATTTTATTAGAATTTGTTGTGGATGTTGTTATAGACCAAGGGAGGCTTAATATGCCACACTTTTCAAATGCCTATTTGTAAAACCCATTAACTATTTTCCTTTTGCTTCATAAAACACTTTTAAGTTTGTGATTGTACCATTCCCAAATGTGAAAAAGTTCAAGGACTAACACTGTTTTCCAAGTGATTGAGGCAGTTGTGGACCTTTCGCAAGGTCTGGTTAGTTTCAGTTTGACTACCATTATGTAAGTCTAAGAGTCTTTTTTTTTTTTTCTTCTTCTTCTTTAGCAGCAGGACCTGGTGAAGATGGATTTGTGCATGTAAATTGTGGTTGCCTGTGAGTTCAGCCTACATATTTAAGCTGTAGGGAGCGGAGACAAGCGCAACACATTCAGCCGATATTTACCTTTAGGGGAAACGTTCCACGTGGAATGCTAACATTACAATAAGGTTACTAAAAACACTCTAAAAAATTAAAACAATTTCTTACAGACTACGTCTTACTGCTGTGTATATTAAACAGACACTTGCTGCGCACCTAAGGGGTTATAGAGTGCAGGGACTTGTTGATTCACACCATGGGATTAACTGCATGTTCTAACAAAGTTATTTCTGCTTGCTATACAAACATCTTAAACTGTAATCCAGTGTAAAGATGTTTCTGAGAAGAGTCGAGGGCGTAGTCATCTCTGAAGTTGTCTTTCTGCTTGATCAATATTTGTTTATGAAAACTAAAATAAAAAGCCAAAAAATGAAATTGAATTGTCTTTTTTTTGTCTTTTTTTTTGACAGTATGGCCAACAAAACTCTCCAGTGATGGCTAGAATATCAAAACATAAGATTAAGATGAAGCTACATTTCCCTATAAATATAAACTCTAAATAATAAGCTTTGGAAATTCAGAACAGGGAGTGATGTCATGTCTGAGTTGAGTTTTAATTGCAAGTCAGAAAATGACTGAAGTTTCTCATTTGTTTTTATGCTAACCAGTTAACGGGTTATGGGATCCCAAGCTGACCATCAGTCTAAAAACCAAACCTGAGCTCAAAAAAAATAAACAAAAATAGATAGGCTTGCCTGTAGCTTCTTTCTATACTAGGAATTTGGAAATGCTGTAAGCATTTATAATATTTTTATGGCATTAGGAATGATGTAGAATTACCAAGCATAAATCTGAAACTTATGATCTTGTCAAACCAGAAATCAAACATTTTACGCGGATCAGACTCTTCAAAACATGGCATACAATTTATTTTATGTCATTATTTCTTTTTCGTTTTTCAAATAATACAGCTAAAAAATCACATTGTTCTCTTAAACCTATGAGATGTATTGTCTCATAAAGTTAGATGTATGTTAAAATCTTACTTTGGATCAATCCTGTTGGCTAGTAACAGAGGTATCTAACTGAGCCAATGCACATCACTGCACATTTTTTCCACATCTTGTCCAAACACTGGTGTCACGCCTCTTCTGGTCCCTCTTGGATCAAGATCCCACAAGAATTACAAAGCCAGCTTTGAGCTTCCACCTGTCCCCCCTTGAGGCATCGGTGGCACGTCATGTTGTCAGCTGGATTGCACCAGTTGACGGCCCCGCAGCAACCAGCTCACCAGCTTTTTCAGACACATGATTTTCAGCACACATTCCAACAGTGGAAAACATCCCTTAGGAGGAATTTTCAAATAGCTTTTCACTTGGTTATCTTATCAGCTCCTCTTGGATTTCTAGTTACTTTCAGGTATAATAAATTACCCAGTTTACTGACCAATGTGTGATGATATCTCCTTTGTTCTTGGGAGTTTCCAGTTTGGACCGGACTGTGGAGCCAAAGAGATAACAAAGAATGGATCATCCTTCTGTTTTGCACTCTTTACCCTTCTTGGTGTGATTTATTAACAAGAAACCTCAAAAGAAGCAGAAATATCCTCTCCCAACTGCGATATCTCCTAATGAAAAGGAACTCTGATAATCCTGTGAGATTGAACAATGCAGCGGCATACAACTGCAAAAGCTTACAGTGCTGCGTCCCTCACAGCATATCAATTACATGTATAGCAAAATGGGGCCCGGAGGTTTTCTTGAGCTATCGGAACGAAGCGCCAGTAAAATGTTTGGGCCTCCGGCGAAACACCGCTCCTGCTCGCAAGGAAAACATGCATTTTGAGCCATATCGCCCTCATCCTCCAGCAAATGGAAGATGACACATTGTTGTCCCCCAAGTGTGAATAATAATTAGCCACTGGCAGCAGCAAAATGGCATGAGCGATAATTTGCAAATCAAATCGAAACAGGGTGTTGCCATTGTACTTATTTCCCCCTCTCCCTGTTATTGCTAAGGCAACAAGTGCGTGCACCTGGGGCTTCAGTAGTGTTTTCTATCTTTGTTGCGAGAATTCGACGACATGAACCATGTTCAGTCACTTCCTGTTTTCTGCAGAGACTGTGCAATAGTTGTGGAATCAGACCTGAAGCAGCAGCCGAGCGAGCCTCTGATTCTTTGAGTCTAAACAGGGAGGAAGATGTCTTTTTTTTTTTTTTTTCTGAAAGGGATAGATGTCTTGTGCTGACACTGCGAAGGCACTTCAGGGCTTTTCACACACTTTTTGAGGCCGTGCTTTCGGCTTGTACACAATATCTGACGCCGCTGAACTGTAGTTCGGAGATGCTTTTATATACGAGTGTCGCAGTGGAACACGAGTCGAATCAAATGGGTAAATAGAAAATGGCGTGCTGTAGCTCAGCGGCATCAAGGTGCAAATTAACTTGATCCCCATTTAGTTTTTTTTTGTCTTTTTCTTTCGCTTGTGAATTAGCAAGAACTTTGGTTGCTTTGTAGTCGGATGTGTGCAAGCATGGTCTTTGTTAATTTGCTCTGCTCAAACTCTCCCCTCACAAGACCTTATCAGCAATCCCAATAACGGCGAAAAATCATTAGGCCGCTGAGTGAAAAGGGACGAGCGACTGCTTTCTGACCAATAGAACCGGGCCGAGGCAGCTGCACTCCCCCTTCCCTCCCATCCCGGTCCCGGCTCCCCTGCTGCACGGCCCAAACTCATTTCAATTAGGACTGTGGCGGGCAGAGCTAATCATACATCGCTTTTGAAATGAACTGTATTTTTGAGAGGCTGCAGAGCTGAAATTAAGTGACAGTGTGTCGTAGTGAAGGGCCTAAATTGGGGGCGGAGGGGCGAAGAAGAAAAAAAAATCTTGTATCAGGGCGAGCAGACGTCTAAATTTTGTGATTCATCAGTAGCGTTTTTTTTGATTAGCTGGTCCAATCAGCTTGGCCTGTGGGTAACAAATGCTTTTCCCTTTAAGCCACCAAATCATGCTGAGACCAGAGAGCGAATGAGATGCGGCACACTATCTAATACCCCTTGTTATCAAAAGTAAGCTAGAGACTGTTATGTAGTTGATTCTCAATAGTGCCATTTAAAAGTTATCTCAGCAATTTTGTTAAAAAAATAAACGAACTTAAACTATGTACAAATTCTCTAGACAGAGTGATTAATATAATCTCGTATTTATTTTTGTTCATTTTAATTGTTATTGCTGAGAGCAATCCAAAAAGTAAGAATACAACACATGAAACAAAGTGTTTTCTTCCCTTATAGTTTCCATCTGTTTTTGCTTTTTTGTCTCATTTAAATGTTTGATTACAAAACATATTTTTTTTATTTTGGATAAGGACTACAGTGAATACAAAAAAACATCCAGGAAATCAGAAGAATCCGGAATAACATCTAAAGCAATGACTTACTTTAGTTAATGTCACATTCAAAATCCAATCTAATATTTGTGGATTACCAAGTCAAAAGTGGAACGAAAAAAAAAAAGAAAGAAAGAAAAAAATAAATGCACAGCATTTCGGAAATTCTGTAATTCAACCAATTTATTCAGGTGTTGGTGCTGGAATGCATTTAGAAGTTGCAAGATGCTAGTATAAAAACTGGATCTTACGGGATGGAGTTGGAGCTCCTCTGAGTTGGGGGAACGTCTGCCCATATTTATGTCTATTTCTGTAAACCACAGCCAGTACAAAATGCTTTGCATTCACGATAACTAAAGCTGTTTGTCCCTAAAAAAAACCCATCTGTTTAAAGCTGCTGATAATTTTGGTGCTTGCAAAACAAGGGAAAATATCATGCACTGATAGCAGTACAATAAAAAGTCAGTTGCATGTGTTACAAAAAGTTCATTTTCTTTATGCAGCTAGATTTTCTGAGCTCTGATTGAAATCACAACATATTTCTGGAAAGATTCAATTGAAGCTACATTCTAATCCAGTTAAAGCTTAAAGAAAGCCTTGTTCTTCCTGCGTTCTAAAATCATTGCTGTTTGTTGAACCTGTTTGCTCCAGCTTGTATTTAGTGCAATTTGCTTTGGAAATCCGGTGCAGAAATAAGGCAAACAGTGTGAGCAAAGCAGCTTCAGAGACAGACTGCAGTGTCACTGTTGGTAGATTTGAATAATGGCCACTTTGGGTGAAAGCAGACATTGAGGTAAAGGTAATGCTCCTAAATATTATGGTCCACAGTATGGGTGAATAAAATTATGCAGCTCGAAACAAGCCTCTTAAAACCATGGCAACGACTCAGTAGGACTTTTTTTAAAAAAGGAATCCAATGAAGTAAGTTAGCAGATGTCAAATGTTTGTCATTGAGTGATACAGTGGAAGCAAATCTACTTGTCTTCTTTTTTTTTGACATAATCACTGAGTGATTGAAGATGGAGATAGGTGGAGCTCTCTGTCTTCCACCATAAAGGTAAATTTGACATTAAGATGTCAGAAAGTTTCACTTACAGCCCTTTGAAGTTCATGGGGAGGAAGGAACTGTGGGACCAGCACTGGAAGAAAATTCTCCATCTCTGTATCCTTCAACTATCTATTTTTTTCTGCTGTTTGCTAGGAGTAGACATACTCTTAAGATAGGAACATGAAAGCAAATGGAGCAGTGGGAAAACGCAGCAGTGTTATTGCAGGAGGCTGAGCTCTTGTCAGCCTATTGAGTTGTTTACATCTGCAGATCCTGACAGGAGTTCGAGGCCTCAGATTCTGGCAGGACGCTGCGTGACCTGGAGGGAAGGAAACACAAACCCCTAAAAAGCAGGAAAAGGTGTTTTTTATTTTTATTTTTTCCTATCTCAGATCATCAAATAAATGTCATTTGTGGAACACTGTAAAGATAAAAGGAATGAATTCATGCCCATATAAAATCTGTAGCAAGATGAAGATCTCTGTTGGCTATAAAATAAGTACATTTTTTTTTTTTTTTTTTTTTGCTTTCCGTCTGCTCTCAGGAATCTGACATTTGCCTATATTTGATTACAGCTGCCACACAGGCCTGTCATTGTTTGGCATCTCTCAACATAAACGTGTTTCTTTTTTTCTTTTTTTTGCTTTTCTTATCTGTTCGCGGCCGCAGAACCAACTAATTACCATGAAACGCTGAGGCATTAAAAGACCAAGGCGACAGAAAAAGAGCAGCTCCTACTCAAACTTCAAGAAAAACATCTAATCCGTGGCTCTGCTAAAAGCAGTTTGATTGACAGGTTTGCTCTTAAGCAGAAGCCTAATTGCTAAGATGATGTTGCAAAGATTTAAAATAAATGTGGGTTTTGCTAGCAGTGACTGCCATTAGGTTAACCCCCTCTGATTTATGCAGTTTTTAAGGGTGTTCTTAGCTCCAGCGAATTCAAATTAAGCAAGGTTAAATTCACTAAATACTCAAACTCCAAACGCCTTTAGGTCTGTTCCTTCTTAATTAGCAGGTTGCTAACTCAGCAAGACTTTTTCTTGTTTCTTTTTTTTTGTTTGTTTGTTTTTTAGATGTTTCAACAACAATTGTCCAAGCAGAGAGCAAAAAATGAGCAACTAATAATTGGAATTGATTAGAGAGAATCAATCTGACACTGTCCAAGGCAGACACTGATTGCAAGCCGAAGCGAGACAGCAACATTCTTACATTCTGGGCTTCCAGCTGCATGGATTTTGAGAGACACCACCAATCATGTCCCCCCCCGTACTGTACCGCTAGTTTGTCAGTGTTCCTTGACGTCTGTCACAGGATGCATCTCTGCGTCGGAGGGAACTGTTCAAGGCGACTCGGCGGAGGCAGATGGAGAGCAAAACAAATATCTATTATGTGACGAAACTAAAGCGTACTGCTGAGGTGGGGAAGGAAACAGCGGAAAAACCAAACACGAGTCAGCTGTGACAATAACCGAACCATTGATAAGGGCTGGAAAAACTGAAAAAAAAATTTGACAAGGTATGCTTTTACTAGAGAGTGTTTAAATTTTGAGAGTGTAAATCTAAATAGGGAGTCGGGGTGACAATCAGAGAGTTTTCGTTTTGGATATTGTACAGCTAGAAGGATTTTTGCTCTTATTATTTTACGCAGTTGTTATGATGCACAGCGGAGTGTTGCTGTTACAACTTGAAGTAGCTGATTAGCATCTCCAAAGTTCAAATGATACATGACCTACAACCCCAAATCCCAGAGGAGTTGAAAAGGAGGACTTATGGGTAAGGATCACATCCCCAACATCTCTGACCAAGCAGCCAGGCAGATTTGAAGAGGAATGGCAAAAGCAAATGAGGTGGATCAGCAGTTGTCATCAACTGAGTGTAATCTAGGAAATTTTACAGTGAAATATAATCTCAGTTTCCCATAATTTGAGCTGTTGTGATACAGCAACAGTCTTCAGTCAGAGGCCTCTACAGATAAATTGGAAGACTTGGCTGCTTCCAGAAATCCCTCCTGCCCACAACGTCGTCAACCACAATGACTCTTTGGAGATGCTTGGCTGTGACATTTGATGTCGCTTTGGTATGGATTAGAGCATTTTTGAGTCGAATCAAATCTCTCGTCATTAGTCTTCCACAGAGGCCAGACTAATGCCAGCTGCTTCTCGGATTATTTCCATCAGTTTGGCTGGCAGGGTGGTTTTTGTGGCCCACTTTGAATTTTCAGAGAGTCTTAATTGATTGTAAGTGGGACTGTGCCAATTAGCTAAATGATTTCTGAAGGAAACACGTTGAACCGGATTTTATTTAAGGATACCTGCATGGAACTGAAAACAACTTTAAGATTTTTTTCTTTTTTTTCTTTTGTGCGGTGTCCTTACCCCTTCAATTTAACATTTACTCTGTGTTAAGCAAATAAAACGAGAACAAACCTCTTGTATAATATTAGGTCTTTCTCTTTTTATTTTTTTGAAGTTCTGGTGGCATATTTCACAACCACAGGAACATCATGTCCCTCTCATTAGATCAACACCAGATGCTTGTGGGCAAATTAGGAGACAAATTTTAGTGATTAAACCACAGGCACAACTGATGACCATTATGTGTGGCAAAGTGCCGCAGTATTCAGGCGGGAGCACGTAATGATGCCAGACTATGCGGAGAAGAGAAACGTAATCAGGAATTATTGTGCATCTGTATGGATCTGGCCTTATCCAAAGTGACTCCTTCAGTTTTTTGAAGCCAAAACAACCCCTCATGGCAGCTGGGGTTGTTGGCCTGCAGCTGAGAGCGGCCCACACAGGAAGACAACTTGGCCGCGATAGATTAAGATCAAGGTGACAAATGAGCCGCGGCGAGGGGAGTTTATTCTGTGCCAGTGTCCGGATTATCTTGTTAAAAACGATGGAAATATGCAAACTTTACACTCTCTGCTGAACGTAACAAAGAGCTTTGGAGTCTTCAGGGGGGCGGAATGAAGATATCACGCAGCTATGAGACACAGAAGTGATTAACTAACCTAAATTTTGTTTACTTATTTGCCTGAATTCGGAAAACAGTGCAGCTGATGTGCATTGTCACATTGGTGTGTGATGTTCTCAGAAACCATCTGGCACTTTCTTAAAGGCTGTTGCAACAGACTTGTCTTCCCCTTCGGGCTTGTTGGCATGATGGAGCAGAATTAGGGACAACAGGCAGCTTGAGTTTATATAATTAGTACTTCCTGTAGGAGCGCTTTCTGATGAGCTTTTAAGAGCAAACAACAAATTGGGGAAATACACTAAAGTGCCATATGTTCTGTTACAAGGAGGAAGACTCCTTTGCAGCAAAGCAAAGTAGCCACAACTCATTTTTTTCAGTACAGTAGCAAAAATTCTGTGGATTAAAGAGTTTGTGTAGGAGCAAAAACTGAAATTTGAATCCCTTGAAAGAGGCAAAAATATCAGGTTGTTGGGCAGAAAATTGAAGGTTCTCTTTTCTCTTGACTGAAAATTTCATGCAGATGGTATTCTATATATGTTTTGAATTCAAACCTAAGCATTTTTACATATAATTTGCATTTTACTTCCAAATTAGTCATTTCCTTCCGTAGTTTCTCTTTTTGTCATAAGTCGGAGGATTAGCCTGTAGCTGGATTCAGAATCGGCTTCAGTGGTCAAGTTTGTGGGCACAAGCTGGGAATTTGGCTTTGGTATCTCACGCTCACTACATGCAAACATTAGATTTATATGGATACATTTCAAAGGAAATAAAAAAAATAATAACTTGTGCACATGTATGCCAAGTTTTTCTTTTTTTTTATAAGCAGATCATAATAGTGCACATTTGCACAGCCATTACTTCTTTGGGGCAAATATGATATAAACAGGTGGCAAAATGCAGAGGAAAATTTGAAAACAAAATGAAATTAATTTCTATTTAAAAAGAAAAACATTAAGTTTACTATTAAAAAAATGACTTAAGAGCATAAATATTAAATTTTTAATTGTGTAACTTTAAGGCATTTGTTTGTTCTTGAGTGCTAGAAAAACTGGAAAATGTTTTAATAAAAAAAAATAATATTTGTATACGTAAAGCTTAGCAAGAGTCAAAAAATTGACTCACATTGAAATCATAGCATCTACCTTCCACCGACAGGGGGCTTCACTCTTGTGAGTACTCAGATTTACTAACAACTGTACCCTGCGCAGTCTGAGCAAGATGGCGTGCAGCATAACTTTTTTTTTTTTATTATATTTTCAAAAGAGAATATTTAATTGTTTTACAATTAAGCCGTAATTGTAAAAACTTAAAAAAAAAAAAATTCAAGTTTTGGCCATTTAAACGGAGGAGGAAAACAATTGGGAAGTATTGTTCCGTGTGCGTCCCTGCAGCCACACACCTGGCTTAATTAAGCACGTTATCGCCACGCAGGTGACGCGGTCATTTGCGCCAGGTGTGCTGTTGTAGAGACGCGTCTAAAACATGGCAGAGTTCCGGAAAAAAAAAACTGCCGTGAGAGAAAACAACGAGCTAATTTTCAAAAGCATGAATTTTGCGGGGTGAGGTTGGACTTTGAGAGTTTAAATGAATGAAAATAGCTTTTTTTTTTAACAGAAAATTGTCACCGTAAACGTTTTAAGACGTGTAAGCTGTTCACTACGGTTAAGAGAGTGATGAGCTGTGTCCTGTTTATGATATGAAGCGTTAAACCTGCTTGGTTTGCTATCAGCGAATGTATTAAACGGATAAAATGAAATTTTTTTGAATACGTTTTAATTAGTAAACATATGACTACATGCGTTGCTGTTTTTTAATCATTCCTTGTTGGCTCGGGTTTGTTATTGTGCTAACGGCAGCAGCTAATCCCCCTGTTCTGTGTACCGACTTCATTTTTACGTCCACAATTACAGAAAGTATCACAAACACATTCAATAATACACATCCTACGCAGATAATTAGATCATTCACATGGGTAGAATATTGCAAGTTCTGTGGTTTGAGCGACAAATTAAAAATACAATCAAGAAGTTTAGTATGGATATAGATTTCTTCTTCTATTAAAATATTTCCATAATTTCACTACTTTAAAATATAAGATGGTGACACCATCCAAGCAAATACTTATTAAATATGCTACTTCAGTGGTTATGACAACAGCACTTGAGCATATATTTGACAGCGGATTACCTACATTTTACTAGTCCAAAAATGATGAGGCTGCTTGTATGCCTGACAAACATTTTCAGAAATATGTTGTCAAATGAAGTGAAGAAATAATCCTGAAAATGAGCAAAAGGAAGTCGTCTGACCGACTTATTTCATATGTTGTTTGGTAAACTTGCCATGGCGGAACAACCAGCGTAGAGATTTATAAACACGTTTAAAAATGTTTAAATATATTTAAAGTTACCTGCAAAACATTAGGGATACAAGTCTTGCACTTTAAAAATGCTATCTAATGTAAAGATAAATGCTTAAAAATGTTGTTCCAAACTCAAATATATGCTTTAAATTAAATTTTTAAAAATGGATTAAAAATGCCTTTGAGAAATCTTGTCATTGACCCATTTAGCTTGCGAAAAAAGTTTTCCTTTAAAGGTAAAGCTAGCTATAGCTAACTTGTCTGTTAGCATCATAGTTCACTATACATTTTTTTCACTGGATGAAGAAATTCTCAACATTTAGGATGTATGACATTTATTGTCATTTCAGACTCTTGTGGTTCCTGACAGTACAATGCTTTGGATTGTTTTTAAAACAGAAACCATCATTGCGTTTTATTCATGTAGTTTTTTTTCTCAGAATCTCTATCTCAATACTAGTTCTGTTTTTTTTGTTTTTGTTTTTCTTTTTACAGTGCTGAAGATGACGCCCAGATGCTGTCACACTATCTCGCCAACCTTATCCTGATGGCCTTTACAAACTTCTGAGGAGAAAATGATGCATTTCCCCACAGGAGTTCAGACAGGTTCTGTATCTGTCAAGATACGCTTCTTTTGAAAAGAACACCTACAAACGAAGCTCAAATAATCCTCTTCATTCTTTTTGCATTATCTTTGTTTGATGTTTTGCTTGTTTTTGTTTTTTTTTTTTTTTTTTGCAAGGAAACATTTGCAGACACACCACCTGGATCCCTGACTGGCAGGTACACACACGCTGTTTTAGCTGAAAAGTTCGACAAATGGCTGTCCAGCTCCCGTCGAGAAAGGTATCTATCAGCAGATCACTTATTTATCAAAAATTATTTAAGATTTTTATTTAATTGGAGGATGTTTTTAAACTTTAACATAAAGATTTGATATATAACTAGTAAAGTTTTGAAACAAACATTTTAACCAATAGTTTCTGCTGCTTTACGTCAATATAAAAACAACACTTGAACCATTGATTGAACCGTTCTAAAAAATTGAATACCACAGCATGTGGTTTGGAAGGAATTATGAATTTGGTTTTGCTATGAACAGAACACTTTGTAAAATGACTATAGAACTGACTATAGGGTTAGAATCGATGAAAATTGTCCACTTTTTCACAAACTTAAATCTGCTCGTCTTATTTCTATATTCCAGATTACTTTCAGTCATATGTTAATTTAATTTCTTTTAAAAAGAAATGGCTGAATCTTGTACCAGGGATTTAAACATCCCCTGAAAAGTGGACCACACCAACTCTAAAGCTGCTGTTGCTATGGTCAGTCAACTGAATTTACCACAGGTGGGCTTAATTTAAGATGTATTAACAGCTCAGTTTTGAGTTTCATGGTAAATGCTGTGAATACTTATTTAAAATGTATTTTCTTGTTTTCTCTAATTTTGATTAATTTTCAGAAAAAACTTATTTCCGTGTCGTAATGGTTTATTTGTGTGTCAAATTTTGTGGATTTAATACAATTTTGGAATAAGGCTGTAACACAAAATGTGGAAAAAAAATGAAGTGCTAGCACTGTAATGTGCTTCCAAAATTCACAATTTGGCTTTATATTGGTAGATATTTTGATGGAATCTTTGTTCACTTGACTGGCTGCTTAAATCTAGAAAATATGCAAGTTTCCAAATGTTTCTGTGGCTAAAAAGACAATCTCCATTTTAGACTTTGAAAGTACACTTTACATAGTTAGATTTTGTGGCCCTGGGTTGAAATGTGGTGTTCAGCGGGAGCACAATGAGAGCGACGATGTCCTAACCATGAATAATGCATATTCATGGCCTGGATACAAAAAAGTACGAGTGGAAGCCCAATATGTTTTAATGAGCCTGGTTCCCAGGGTGAGCGACTAAATTTCTCATTTGAGTTCCAGACGTAGAAGGTTAAAGGAGCCGTGGTGTGCCAAAGACAGATAGAAACAGAGGAGAAAGCAATATGTGGTTCCAGTTGAGAAAAATACATCTTTTTCTTTTATTTTGAGCTCCTGTGTGGATCATGCTTCTTACACAATAAGCATCCAATATGCTTGCATATACACATTTTTTGTTGTCATTGTTGCATAATTCATAAAGTATCCTTCCGCGTGTGGAAAATGAATTGTGCTGCGTTCTTTTAGACTATCCAGGTTATTTGCAAAGTTAATTGAACAATGGGAAAGCTCTCGGAGGGCAATGAGTTCCATCTAATCCCATCTTATTATTTCTACCCCTAAAGGCTGCGTTAATTACCCTAGCAACTCGGTTTTCAGTCCAACATGTCAATTTAAACCAGACAATTCATCCCTTAAACACAACTGATGATTTTATAGCTATGATCAAAACTGTTTAGTATTTAAAATCCATTAGTTGTACAAAAACAACTCTACTTCTCTCGTTTTTAGTGTGGTATAAAGGAAACTCCTTCCTGATAAGGACTTGTTTGTAGCATACCTAAGCAATCTGAGATCTGTTAGAGCAAGATTCATTTTATGCATAGTGTAACAGCCTATCTCCATACAAACTGAATTTTGTGGATGCTGTTGTGCTCTTTTGTCTTTTTATTGGGTTTCTTATAAAGACATTTCCAGATTCCCCCCACTTATTTTTTTTAAGCTCCTCTCTGTTTACACATCTGTCACTTGCTACAGTCATCTGTTTCCATGTTGTTCACTGAAAGTCTGTATGCGTTATTAGGCCATATGGGCATATGGATTTCTTTATCATTGTGCAGTGAGGTTGTTGCTTTTCATAGAATCCTCTTGACTTGCATGAATCTACATCCCCGAGAATTGTATGACGTGTCATAGAACCGAGTCCCCATTTAACATTGTATTTTGTTGAATGAACTCATGTCTGTATGTATTATAATTCTGGTCAGAAATTTACATACACGCGATAAAGATGCTCCAGTTCTCCATGTTTGGATCTGGGTGGGATGCAGAGTAGATTAGAACTGGTCTGGAAGGTTGGCATGACAACAGATCTTTGATGTATTTTGATGCAGAAGTATTTCAGAGTCTTAAAGTATTTTAAAATTTAAAGTCACTCTGACTCAAAGCTGAGAAAGTCTTTTCACCCTTACAGTTTTTTTTTGCTTGTTACACCTGAATGTTTCAGATACCAAAACAAGTGTAAAGGTCAGAGATGACCCAATTAAACATAAGACGATTTTCAAATAGATTTCCTTTATTAAATAAAAAACTCTATCCAAACCAATTTGCCCCAATGTGTAACTATAATCAGAGCCAAATAAAAAATCATGACTTAGTTATGATTTTACTTCAGTTACTTTAGTAAAACTAATGCCTGATTACTGCCAGACTTCTACAATCAAGAAATTACTTAAATATCATTTTTTTTAAAGCACCACTTTCCAATCAAAAATTAAGAAAAACACACACAAATTGAAGTAATTGACATGTGTCAGTTTGAAAATTGTGATAAAATCCAATTCTAAGACTGGGGCTCCAGTGAACCCCAGTGAGAGCCACTATCCAACAATCGAGACTCATTCAGGAAATCCGAAACGGCAGTCTCATTGCAGGCCTCATTTGCATCAGTTAAGGTTTGTGAAATAGATAATTAAAGAAAAAAAATAATATGCAAAAGTTACATCCATAAATTTCTATGGCCCAAACAACAGATGATCAAACTGAATGCAAAGCTAACATGTTTTTGTTATACGTCAAAGTTTTTTTTTGACCGTATTCCGACAAACTCCTTGAAAATTTCTGCATTTGGAGTAAAAACCAAGAATATTAGGAAAAGTATGTTGTATTTAAATTCAAATGCGATAGTGGGAGTGCAATGGTCTGAGGCTACTTTTCTCTTAGAATTTATATGAAATAAAACTCCAGTGGTAACTCTCGAGAGCTACTACCCTGCAAATTCCGGATGCACCCCTGCTGCAGCCCACATGAATTAAATGGTTGAATTCCCTCATCAGCTCTGCAAAGGTCTGGCAACAAATTATTCATTTTATTGAGGCGTGTTGGAGAAGGCCTGCATCTAAAAGTTGACAGATGGTAGCTCTCGAGGACCGAACCTGGGGATCCTGATTTAATACACTTCAGTTTGACCAAAAAAAGAAAACGGACAGAAGAAATCTATAAGGATGCAAGCCAAGGTCTTGAAGATTTAAACTGTCCCCCCTCAGATGAAAGGGGACAAAAAAGGTTTGGGAACACTGAACATAGAGGATAGAATAATGACAAACCTGGATTATCTCCAAAATCTTTCACTTGCCATTAAATCAGCAGCTACATGGTGAATTAGGCGTTTCAACAGGATAAAACCATGTAGTGATACAGCAGCCTGTGTGTAGATAATGTTTCATAACGTTGCATTTATCATTATCTCACTCTGGGAAAAGAAAACATGGGTCTAATAATAATTAGTAGCCCAAAGAATATTATGCAAATGGTAACATCTGATCATAACTATATCATGCTGTACAGTAGGAACTGATATGGAGATGGCAGACTTTCTAAATTATATGCAGCGTATTCCACAGAAGTGATAAGTTTGGCAGATAGACTGCTGAGCTGAGCTGGGCTTGCAATTCCATTCTGATTATGTATATTTCTTTTCTACTTCAAAGCAAGAGAAAGTGGCAGGAAGCGTTGGCATTTGGAACTGTGATGTTGTTGTTTTTTTGGGTTTTTTTGTTGTTTTTTTTCTCCCCTCCCCTTCTTTGGGTGCCTAATAAAACAGCGACTGCAGATGCAAGCCACCTCTTGAAAAGCACCAACACATTTTGTGCTTATGAATGAATTATTGAAAGCTCCTTCTCACTGGTGCTGGAGAATTGTGTGATCAAGGAGTGCCAGAAAAACTTAAGTTTGAAAACTTGCAGCGTACAGCAAGACCCTTTTTTTTTTTTTTTTTTTTTTTCCTTTTTCCTCCCACCCTCCCAAACTCCTTTGTGCTTCTGACTTCCAAAGATGTCGCAGTGTATCTCAAAAGCAGACGCATTAAATAATAACCCTGCTCTGAGCTGTGCATCAGAAAGCATCGGCTGCATCTGGCTGACTGCTCGGTTATTCGCACAAAAGGGTCTTTTTCTGCCATACAATGGGGCTTATCTGTACAAATAAAGGCCACTCCCAAGCTCTGAAGCCCTGAATAGTGACACAGGAGTGGGATTTGATAAGAAAAGAGACCAAAAGTTAAAAATCCAGATTTACACTTGTGGCAGTTGTTTTAATCAACAGTCCACACGTTACATTCCTCTGAGACATTGCGTTTCCTCTGATATATTTATTCTGCTTTTGCTGCTAATTACTCTTGTGTGCTTTAGATCATCAAAGTACATTCAAAAAGCAGTTTATAAGTTTTACTAAAAAGAAAAAAAAAAATCTATCTAAACCAATCTGGCCTCGTGCAAAAAAGTACATTTTAAATCTCAGGCAATAATCAGCCCCAGATTGTGGCTATTCATTTTTATTTATTTATTTTTTTAAGGAGCTACAATACATGAACTTTTAACCTTAAAAAATGAAATCATGAGAATACTTTTTTTAAATTTTTATCCACCAAGATTATCTCTGCTCAGTATTAACATATGCACCTTCTGAAGCTTGCAAGTGTGACAAACACAAGAATGAAGAAATCTCTAAAGGTGCAAATAGTTTTTCACAGCCCTCTGTCTGCCCACACTGCTCTGGATCACACATTAGAAAGTTAAAGGAAAATAGAGAAGTGGACTAAAACTGCTAAAAAGGACCATTTTCGTCTTGTATTGAGCTCATCAGGAAATCATAAAATACTTTCCTCCGGCTGTGGATATTTCTGTATTTTTCATAATCGCCTCTTTCTTTTTTTTTTCTTTTTTTCTTGCTTGCGTCAAATAATTGGGTGTTTGCTTGGGTCTGACTGAAATGTCAGGTGGGGACGGTTTGCAGGTGGTTCCATTGATTACTGTCTTCTTCCCACGCAGACACCAGACGCAAGGCGATCGATACGTGAGGTGCTCTTGACGCGTTTCTCAAACTGCTTTCGTCTGGGATCGAGAAACATTCAGACGCTCTGTCATGCATCTGCTTGAAGCTCCCACCGATTGACTGCACATCTAACCTTTAAAACTGTAGCCAACGCTCTTTTTTTTTTTTTTTTTTTTTTAGTCCTCATTATACAACTGTAATGTGTGGTGGAGAGCAGTCGCTTGGAGAGGTCAGGCGCTGAGGCAGCTGAGCCTGATGGCTCTGCATGTTGAAATCAGGCAGAGGAATATGTTATTTGAAGGGCACTTGTCCTGACTGAGCACCAGCGGTTGACTGTGTCATATTAGAGAAAGTAATACAGGTTGACACAAGAAGGCCCCTCCCTTGTGAAATTGTCCCACTCCGCAACTTTCTCTCAATTTGCCAGCAAAGAACAGAGGTGGTGAAACACTAATTTAGCTTTTACATCTGGTCAGTTCAGCTCCGGTTGGTTTAATAATTTCATTATCGCAGAGACGCAGCAGATATTTGTGATTTATTATCTAACCCTGAGTGCTGGTGTACAAGACTCAGTCGAGCTATAATTGCAGATTATCACAAATATTATGGAAAACATTTATTTAATTTACCGCATTGAAATGAAAATGTCTTGCTTTATAATGTCATTTATGTGTAAATGAAGCCATCCACAATGACCACGTAGAGATCTACATATTTTCAGAAGGATCCTCTTTCCAGGAGAGTTTTAAAATGTTTTCATGTTAAAACTACAAACCTCCGTGTATTTTTTTTTTTATCCTTTCTTTATTTATTTATTTATTTTTTAAGTACGACAAATGAGACAAAACTGGAGTGGATGGAAAATGAAGGCAAAATTTAGCTTTTTGGACTATTCTGACTGTCATCCTCAGTGAGGATGCCTTTCTTCAGCAGGGACAGAGTTGATGGTCAGAATCTGAAAAACACATTTGTAGAAGTCTCAGTCTGATGTTCATAGAAGTTCAATATTCAATCTGATTTTTTTACACAAAAATAATTTTTACACTTTGTTGACCTGTTTGAGAAAATTCAGCTAAATTGCATTAGATTTTCTTGCTGTGAGGTGACAAAATGTGAAAGAACAAATGTAGTCAAGAGGAAGTGTTAAGAATAGGCTTTGATCTAGATTTTACTAATGACTAATTTGGAAAAACGGCTCTTTTTGGAAATCAGTTAAGAATTAATTGATTATTTATTCAAATACCCCCTTAATAATATAGATGTATGGGAAATTTTGAATTTTGCAATGCTGGAATCAAACACACAGCTTTCTGATTGGCTGACAACTCTTCCACTGATCCACAGATATCCTCTGTGGTTTTAAAATCGGTTGCTGTTAAGAGACTTCACATAATATTTGATATTTCAACAATGAATGTAGATTTAGAGACCTCATCCATTTAATTGTTCTGCTTTGATTTATTTATTAATTAGCCCAAAGCTGTTATGAGTCAAACCACATTTAACACAAGTAAACAGAAAGCACTGTGGAGACACACTTGATCATAACTTGGTTGTAAATCTTCCTCTCTGGCTTGTTTGAGTAAGGCAGAAGTGTCACAGCCTCAAACATAATTTCTTTTACAAGTGGACGGGAGGTCAAAGTCATGTTTTTTCCCAGGAACCGCTCGTAGTAAAAGTTGCCTTAGACTGTAAAGCTGTCCAAACGGGCTCGGATTTCTGTTGCTTCTCCCCCCGCCCCCCAAACTACACATATACATTACATTTTAAGGTGACATAAATGCCTCAGCCAGCGATTTCCTGCTCTGGCATCTTTCTCCTTGGGCAGGGCGCTCTTAACGGAGACGCCCGAGAGATGCATCAGTCTGGAGATGGAGTGACGCGGACAGACGCGCTTGACATTGATATTCATGGCAATCTCGTGGGCCATTTGGGTCCATAGTTGAGGGAATTATGCAGAAAGTGTGGAATGAGGCAGATTTTTTTCAGACTAGAATATGACCTTGAATTTTTTATTTTATTTTACTTTTTTAATACTCTGAATAGTGACAAAGTAGTGAATCTCTACATGCAGGCACCTCTACCAATTTGTCATCATCTCAATATGCCTTTATGCTGATGGAGGTCTTTTAGATCAAAATATCAGTAACTCTTCATGAATATGTAAACAGCGAGATGAGGAGTACCGCTTAAAAAGTTTGAAGAAAGTGCCCTTGTGGGAATATCTTTGCACTGGAATCATAAAGTGCTCCCCGTCTGATGATACACACTCCCACACACCCCCACTTGCGAAGCAGTCCTGCAAAAATATCTAGCTGCATCTCCCCTCTACTTCCTAAACTTTCCTCCCTGCTGAAGTGCATCCTTTAAATCTGATGCAAAATGTCAGATGTTCTTCCTAATAAAAAATACAGAAATTTGCATATTGTGTTTGACAGAGTGGTCCCATCTCTCGGCAGAAATGTATGAGCTGCGCTGCAGTGTAGAGCAAATGGGAAGCAATTCCATTCACCACAGCCTGCTCATGTCACTCTCTATCTAGGTCACAAAAACCAGGAGGCTCCGAATGCTAACCGCCGTCATTACTCCACTAAGTGCTCACCCGTTTTTCGCTTCTTTTCCGTCCCAATCGACTATTTATTATTATTTTCTGTTATTATTTTCTTTTTAAGGATGACATCTCTCTGAGTTCCAAAATAAAACCGACAGATAACGTCTGGGGGTCATGCGCCAATCTCAAAGCTCATGGTGCTGAGGGGAGCGAGAGGGGTTTGCCATCATTATCAGAGGATCAAACATGAAGTTCTTTGATCTGGGCTGATTTGGGGGAACTCTCAAGTGAGGTCATTGAGACTACAGAGGACGTCTGGTATCAAAGTGATTGGGAGATGAATAGGAGGCACAGTGCGCAGGGAATGCCAAACCGGAGAAGCTTTGTGTCTTTGAGTGATTTACAAAATATCTGGCGATGCCAAAATACAACTGATGTCACTGTGCTCTGTTTGACTATTAGTCATCAAAATACATAGCTAATGCACTATGTCATTAATAGTAACTGAGAGGAGACAAAAGAGCATTATTAGTTTCAAGTTAGTCACTGCAATTTATCAAATGCTGTGCATTTTCTATAATTTGAGGTCGTCTTCTAAAAAAAGCCCCAATAATTTGCAAAACGTGAATTTTAATCTCCTCAGACATCACCTAATCTCTATTTCTAGCCAATTAAATGGCTGTCATATATACTGCCTTGAAGAAGTAGTCATACACATAAAACTATTTTTGCACTATTACCACCAAACCACCAAAAATCTTACAAGTATATTGATTAACCATGAGGGCTTGTGTTGCTGTAGTACTTAAACCTGTTTTTATTGCCCTTGTTTTCTAAGAAGCAATTGATTAAGCAAAGATGGATGTGATTGAACAATTTATCTTATGGGATATTGGAGCTTATTAATATGGAGCAGTATTAGTGCCAATATCAAAATTATTGCATATGCAGATACTATTTATGCAGATTCCAAAGCTAGCTACTGATCTAAAGGTGCTGGTAGTTCTGAAAAATTAGGTGAAATCACCTGAAATCTGAAGCTATCTTCAGCTTCAAATTACAGAACACCTACCCAAAGCTAATGCTTGCATATCTATGCTAATGTACAGTAGAGGAAGTTAGCAATTTACTGGGTGACAGGCTTAGGCATGCTTGTACTTAGTCAAAGCTAAAGCTAGCCTATTTGTTTTAATGTGGGTGCACATAAGTCTTAAATTTCGTCCTAATACAGTGCCATATATAAGCGTTACATTACAGGTCGTTCAAATTAACCTTGTGAATAATTGGCCAGTTTTACTATACCATAGTTAAAGAACCAGAGGTCTATTCAATAAAATTCCAAAAAGATACATTGGATTTTGTGGTTGTTTTTCAGTAAAATACAAAAAGGTTCAATTGCTGCCATTTATATTAGTCTAGTCAAAGAAGTAGAGTTGAACAGAAGCTGAACCCCCCTTTAAATTCACAGCTCTGGCTATTCTGTGCTGCAAGGATTTCTGTCATTTAGCTCTGCGACGCGCCAGCCCCCGTCTGGTTAGTGTCGACCCCTCAAGCAGCCCTGAAAAACCTTACATGTTTACAGAGTGGGGTTGTGTTCTTTGTTTGGCCATATGGACGTTTTTCGGGTCTGCTTTCAGTCAGACTCTCTCAAGTTGTGTCTGCTTTCACTTTTCCCCTGGAAGGTGACGGATGATCTCTCCTTTGGCAGCGGTTGGAGATCAAGGAAGTTCAGCGGTATCACAAGGGAAGAGAGTTAAACAACCTCCCACATGGTGTCCATTTACTCGCAGTACTTTGCGGTTGCATGGAGAATGAGACTCAGGTGGCATCTAACAGTTACTGACTTGCATTTCAAGTGCTGCAAAAATATGGCAGTGTAAATTCCTTTAATAAAGTTTTTGTTTAGCCCAACTTAAATTTGAACATTTCCGAATAGTGATTGTTATTAGATTAAGAAAAATTAATTACAAAAAAGTGAAATGCCTGGTGAAAGGGTAATGAGCTACGAAACAAATGGGCTATTTATCAAGGACTGTATACAGGAGCATAAATCAAGAGATTTGCACTTCGCTGGCTTGTTTCCATCAGCAGACCTAAAGACAGATTAAAGATAAAGATGTATCTAGTATGAACACACCGTAAAGCCACAAAATGAATGTTTAGCTTTATACTAAACCTCTCTCTATCAAAACAAACAGATGTTTTTAAAATAACTGCAGAATTTAACCATTCATTTTGTAAAAAAAAAAAAAAAATTAAAAGATCAGGTGTCAAACGTATGACACTTATTTAAGGGCAAAGGCAGCAAATATTGACCATGTTGGTCTGAGTACAATGGGTTGTTTCAGACATTGTTCAGAAAAACGCTGAGCTTTTATTGGAAAAATTGATTGGAGAGGAAAACGCCACAAGAACTGCTCAAAATAATCGCTGCATAGTTGAAATGACAGTTGAAAGAAAATCCAAAATGACAGATTGGAGGCAGTCTACACTTACCTGTGAGTAATTTTTTAACAGTTTGAAAACCTCTATTTCAACTTGATCTATTGACAAGAAGCTTGGTTTAGCTTTATTTTTGGATCTAAGGGTCACAGTAAGTCAGTCAATACCCAGACATTTTATATAACACACTGTAAATCGTGGAGATGGTGACTAAGGCATTATGACTCCAAGCCTTTATACCAATGAGATTGATGGACAGTCTAAGTTTCCTTTTTTTCCTTCTATTGCTAAAGAGAGCAAGTCTTTTTTTTTTATTAGGGATATCTTGCATTCATGGTATTCCATGAATGCAAATCTTTATCCTATTATCTTTATCCTATTATAAAGATAATGAGGCTTTATTTTTTTTACACACATTATTTTAATCACAATTGGAAAAATAGATTATATACATTTAGTCAGACTAATTTAGCTTCATAAATATTCAATTTGTAATGTAACTGTATATCCATTTCTAAACGCGTAACAGAAAATGTAATCTATTTTTATCTAATATTTGCCAATGTTGGCAGCACTGCTTGCTACTAACCAATTTATATGGCTTCAAAGGGAGGAAGCTTTTCAGAGTTTTCTAACTATTTAGAAGCACATAATTTACAATTATGTTAACATTTCTACAGAGAATTTTATATTTAAGAGGAATATTATGACGAAAGCTTTGACTTCTGACAAGACTTGAGTATAAAGTAATCTAATATAGTAGTTGTGACTTGAGACACTAAGTTTAGGAACACAAATCACGTGTGAGTGTACTATATGTTTGAAAGATGCTTTATTTTACAACTAATTACTTAATTTCTTCAAAAGTTTGATTGTTGACCTGAAACACAAACATCTGGTTATATCTGCACTGTATTTTCTTGTAAATATCTGTTGATGTGTTTTTAATAGTAGCACATCTGCAACTTGATTGACATTCCCATCTATATATGTCAGTGTATAAACTGCCATTCTAACATTCTCATACACCTGGAGGAGGTCTTTACAACTTGAATAGCAGCGGGATGAATATTGGTCCTTGTGGCAATCTAAGGATATGTAAGGAATTTTGAGACAGATGAGTGAGTATAAAACATTTGCAGGAATATCTAAAGCGCAGCTGGGACTTTGAGTTAGGAAACTTGTTGCACACAGCAGTATATCCCATGTCTAAACATAATTAGCAATATTTTGGTTCTATACTGTCTTTGGTAACCCAAATATTCTTAACCCAACACATCTTCCCAAAGGAGGCATCCCCTCTCCACCTCAGGGTGTCTTTTAGCTGTTATTTTAGTTTTACTTTATGCAGCATTTAAGCAGTGATGAGGATGGACAGGGACACTTTCTAGCCTTGCATCACCCGAGTCCCTCTTCACTTCTGAGACACTGAACAAAACGTACAATGGTTAAAATGTCGCTCATTTTAACTGGAAACATGGCATATCTACACACTTAATGAGTTAATATGAGTAATCTAGTCACCTCTGTCAGGATATATTCCTCAGCTGCTGCCAAGTCCTCCAATTATTAGACACTTGATGTATTAATTTCCCTCTATATAAAGCATCAGAAAGCTAGAAACTAGAGAGTACTATGAGAAAATTTTCATATCCTGTGAAAATATGAATTTGTATTTCTTCATGGAGTGTTGATATGGTTCTCCATCACAGAGCTGGATATGCACAGAAATGAAAAACAACCCAGACGATCACGGAATAATCACCTCATTTCCCTCTGTTTATTAATGTTTATTCATGTCAGCCTACACTAGACTGGAAGGCGGCGACAGGAATATTAGATCTGCCAAAGGAAAAGTGACCATGAAGTAAATGGCTGCATGAAAGGCCACCAGTGTGAAGCAATCACAGGATGAAATACGTCTAAAACAATTATTTCTTCCATAATTATCTTTGTGGCAATGAGCTAAGAAGACATTTTACATAAGCATGTCTGTTATTTAAAAAATATGTATTTTTAATTACAGTAAATCATAAATTAGAGTATTATTGAAAAGTTGTTTGCTAATTTGGATTATTTTTGGCCTATAGTTAATGAAAAACCCTTTTTCAGTTTATCTAAATATATATATATTTTAAGTAAAATCACAAAAAATAAGTTTCTAGGAATATAAGTTACCTGCATGTTGAAAGTTCTACAAACCAAAGTTTAAGTGGAAAGTTGAGTGGAAGGAAGAACTTTAGAAAAAAATGGAGAACACAAAAAACAAACAAATAATAGTGGTCTTTCAAGATATAGCAATTTTTTGAAATTTCACTCTGAAATATAGTACTGAAACATATTTCCACTGTGGCTGTATTTTTAAATAAGATTATGCTTCTCTTTGCTGTTGAGCTTTATGAAGGTACTTTAAGACCTCAGCAGAGCCTTAGTCTGATTGCCTCAAAGCTACACCCCCACTGATGCAGTAATTAATTCAAATGGAGCCCTAAGCAACTATTAGTTGCATATACCATATAGTATTTTTTAAGAAGGTTGTGAGTTCTGTGTCGGATATCCCTTTTGTATTGTATAAACCAAATAATGTTTTTTTTATTAACTATAATGTAACTGTCAACTAGTAATCCAGTTGATGATTTTTCTCTGAGGAGAAAAATTAAAATGCATCGCTGTGATGCAAAACTATATATTATTATGTTCGCCGGATGTTTAAATGCTGTCTGTAATGTATTTATCTTTCTGTTCCACATGTTTTGAATGCGAGATGCTTCTTTTGATTTCTGTCTAAATCACATATTTGTTGCATAGCTTCAATTTATTTACTGGCGGTTCAAACTTTAAGTTGCCTGCTCTTGAGGACAAAGTAAACCCATTTGGCTGAGTGTAAACTCACACAACCACGTTAAATGACCTCATTTTCCAGCTAAGTAAAACAGTCTAGAGAATAAACGGAGACAAAGTAAAGCTTCTTTTGCTCTGCTTTTGACTTCTCTTACAAACTAATGCATCATCTTAGGCATGGGTCAGTTACTGGAAATCCTTTTGTACAGTTTTTATGGTAAAGTTTTTTGTTTTTGTGTTTTTACCCCAATGGACAGTCATAATTCACTGTCTTGTTTCCGCTCAGCGGTACAGGAAGGTCAGTGAGGTTTGGTACGCTATTTTAAGGCGCATCCACACCATCTTGTTTAATATAACTCTAGTTAATTTGCTCAGAAAGTCTGCTTTGTTTGGAAAGGTGTGAATATGTAAACTCTGGTCTGTCTAAAAGGCTTTTGATGAGGATAAAGTGAACAACTACCCATCAAAATGACCTAAGATATTTGTGGCAAGTTTTTTGGAGATAAGTAGGTTTTCCAGTTTTTCCCAGTTGCTTTCTTATTGTTGCATCATGAACACTGACCCTGTGTAAATCTTGTGACACTTTAGATGTTTTATATTCTTTCATGAGCTGCTAGATAACTTGTCAATGTACTTTTCGAATAGATTTGGCATACTATTTTCTTCACTGAGGGCAATGGCTCTAACTTGTAATGACTCATCTTTTGGTGAATTTCATAAGATTAGATTGCAGCAAAAATATGTTGCTTGTTAGGGTCAGTTTGCCTACTCTCACCATTTGTTGTATTCATTTATTTATTGTTGCACTTAAGTCTATAATGTTTTGCGATTTTGATATTGACAAGAGTTTTGTCCATCAATGAATGTTTCTTTCTCACACAGTTTACTCACCTGTGTAGCTTTGAGTAGTCAAACTCCACTGTATAAATATTCCTTGGTTTAGTATTTCCATCATCGTATCAAGCAAGTTGGTTTACTTTTGCATATTTTCTTTTAAAATCCCATCAATTTAATTCATTATTTAGATAGCCATTTTCCCTTTGTGGGATGATTTCTTGATAAAATTATTGTGCTTTTACTCAGGCTATGGCTCCATTTAGAGGTTTTCAATACTTTAAAAAACTGTGATACTGTGAAGTTTTTTAATTAAGAGAAACTGAACTGATATTTTGAGCAAATATCGCTTTCAAAATGTTGTGTTGCAGGTTTTGCGTTCATTACTACAAAGCGTAACAATGTAGTGAACTGACGAACATTTCGTAGAACACATACCATGTCATCACTTCATTATTCATTAAAACTACAGAGGCATTAAAATCTAAAAGCACCAACCAGTTTCCTGGCATCCAAACTCCATCGGCATTCAAATTTGTTAACCGGAACAGGGTTAAGCCTGATTTTTGCTTCGCTCACCCACCAGGCGAGTCATCTTTATGCAGAGTTGGCTGTATTGGAATCTTATGGCAAAAAAAAAAGAAAAAGGAAAATGGTCTGCATTTACAGTGAATGATGGAAATTTATTCTTCAAAGCGGACAGTGATAAAAACCATCCAAAGGAATTCAAGGAGGGTTTTTGTGAACAGACTAAAAGTGGGTCATAGGATTATAGCACAGAATTTGACAAACAATTGTCTTCTTAATGCCTCCAATCTTGACTGCCTTGCAGGATTTCATAATGAAAGGAGGCACATTTTACAGGCCCGTTCGAAGTCGGTGTGGAAAGTGAAGGGGAGTAGAGCCAAATGGTTGAGTCTGTGACACTTTTAAAGGACACCCAGCTTCAAACTTTGTGTTTAGTTAAATGCTTAGTGACACATCATCCCTTCCTTCTTTTTTGAACAGCATTCAAAGCTGTTGGTGAGACACTTTACCTTTCCACACCCCCCATTCCATTGAACTACCAAGGCCAAAGGTCATTAGCTCATATGTCACACCTTGACAGCCTCACTCTCCCGTTTCAGCAATGAGACACCTGGGCCATGTCCCTGTGGTCATCCTTGAATATGCGCTCCCATCAGCCCCCGCGGTCTCCAGTCAAAGACAATCAACTCGCCAAGAGACGAGACACGGAGTTCATCGCTATGGCAGCTCGCCAACGACAAAACCTTCAGCGTGACCAACTGCGTTCGATGAAATGTAAAGGGTGCCACTTCAGGATCAGCAATGCTTGTTTAAATATTCATAGGAAAAGAGCAACAGGAATGTGGGTGTTATTCAGTGCTACAGTATACTGGCGTCACTTCAATTTTTGCTAAAGAGGTTGTGTGCTTGAAACAGTTTGTCTCCAAGTGGTGAAAAAAAGATATAAAATATCTGACTTGATATTTCAAAGATTAAGCATGGCTTAGTTTGTACATGGTTACAGTCTTATTTGGGAGTGAATGTTTCAGTCTTAAATTAGGATTATTAGAAATCAGAAGTGACTTCATCCTTGTGTCAAAGAAAATCACCAGACCTGAACATTTGGACTGTTGAGTGATAAGATAATCACAAGGTGTTCATGAATCATCAGTCTTGAAGTGTGTTGTGCTGCTGTGCATTAAGTTTACGTTCGAAGCAGTTATAATGTTTGTAGTTAAAACTAATCAGCTCTTTTAAACCGTTCCAGAAAATCCCCAGGATTGTCCTTTTCCACTAAATCGTCGCTTTACTATTGCTAGTGCTTACTTAGCAACAGGTGTTGCCAAGGAAAGACCTGTTCCTGACCCTGAAAAACTTGCACTTAACCACTAGTTAGGTCCTAGACCGAACATAAGCATCCCATTTCATCAGGAACTAAAGGCGGCGTATCTGGGAACAACAATCAGTCAAAACATTGTAAGAGCTGTGATTTAAACTCTCCCATTTAAAAATCAAAGAAGCAAAAGCACAGCATTTCAGTGAGAATCAAATGTTCAGTTGCAGTCAGAATAACAAGCTGACTATTGTGTTCCTGCAGATTATTATGAAATCACCTGCCGCAGATATTATGTAGGTCAACATGCTGCTTCCAGCTGTGCTCACGGCTGATTATTTTCCACTGAATCTGTAAAACGCCACCTCCAACTTTGTCGACGCGGTCGTATTTCAACAGTTCTTGGTGCCGTTAACAAACCTTGCCCTAAAAGTTACGTAACGGCTGTTTTCCAGCTGCTGTTGTGGAGAAATCATTAGCTCATCGGGAGAGTCTTGTAAAGTGTTAACAAGCACTGCTGGTTGTCTTAAACAGTGTTAGTAAACTAACATGGTGATATTGTGGCATCTATTTGCAGAGATGTTGGATAAATGCTCATGGGGCGTAATTGCCTCCATGCATCTAATTCTTCACAAAACACCAAAATAAAACAGGAGAGCGATCAAACATTGACTGAATGAAGTGTTTAAATTGAAGGGGTTCTGTGTTGGTTTTCCATATTAAATTAAAACCATCCAAACCAAAATATGAAACATCATTAGTGGGAAAACCCCTAAAAACAACTCCCCTTTAAAAAGCCTTGGCTAGCAGTAACACAACAATTTTGCGTAAGTAAATTTAACCTCACTACTAGACTTGCAGAGTTGTTTGTTAGAACTTTCCTTGGCAGCACAGAGTTCAACAGGAGTGGGTCAGTTTTAAACTCCAAGTCAATGTTGTTGTTGATCACCGTTTGACAATGGCTGCAGAGATTTGCAATTACATTGACTTATCGTTTGATTACATTTAGGCATTAAAGAAACTTTAGTGCATACAATCAAAATCTGCTAAGGTAGACTACAACTTTACAGACTTCTTTAGTTATGCTTAGGGATTACAGAATTAGTTAAGTTTTATATATTCATATCGTATTTTGCTAAGTTTCAGTACTAAGGCCTGGTTAGGTTTCTACAAAAGTCTAGACATTTAAAATATTTAAACACATATTTATTTTAGGCATTAGAAATCTTGCTGTTTAGAATTAGTCATTTAAAAATAACCATTTGATAAGTTTACAAATGAATAAATGCTTATAACTTATGGTAAGAATGTTTGGTTAGGTTTTGTAGGTGGTAAAGAGTCAGGCAATAGGAAATCTATGTTTGAGTAGGTATATGTAAATTGACAATATGTTCAAATTTAGGTAATAAATGGATGTGGTTTAGTGTACGCATTAAAGACATGTTTGGTTTATATATTAAAATATGCACAATTTAGGCAGCAAAATGTTAGTTTTCAGACACATAAACACTAGCTTCCTTAAGCTAAATCCTAACTTAGCTTCTTAAAACATTTATGACGTAGACATTAAAACACTTATGTTTTAATGTCTTTCTTACCCTTCCTGATCAGCAATCCTATATTAGTGTCCTTGCAAAAACAGTTGGGACAAGAAGACCCACTGAGGCAATCTGCATGTGCGGAGTACTTCACTCAAGTTGCTTCAGAAGGTCAGCAGTCTCACCTGAAGCTGCCGATGATGGGGACAAGTAGTTCAAGGACTCTCAGAGGCGTCTGAGAATAAATGAAAAGCCTCGTCCCATATTTAAAAGCCATCAGGGACAGACGAGGTCAATAATATTGAGTGGGTGTGCAGTTGGACACCATGAGACCTTTATGTTTTACTGAAAAAAATGACGTGTCATTGACTTATGCCAATGTCTTTGACATTTGTCGAGGTTGTGTTATGACTACGTTTGTCTTTTTGCTGGGCTTGGATGGCCTTTCCACCTTAATGTGTTGCACTGTAAGTGAACCATGAGCATAGATGGAAAGGAGGAACACATGGGGTAGCAATATTCATAAATTCAAAGTAAACTGTCCTATAGATAGGCAAAAGCTTTCAGATTGGGATGGAAACTAGTGTTTTGAACCTGTTAACTGCCTAAGATTGAGCGTTATAATTAGATTGGACATAAAATTTGAAGCTTACATCACCTAAGTGACTCCTTAAACAAGAGTTATTCCATTTAACAGTGGAATAATTGGCTCACTCCAACTTTGAGAGTCTAATTCCACCCAATACTTCAGGGGATGAATTGCTGCTGTATCCACATGCAGCCACCCACCATCACTCCTCCTTAAATCAACCTCCTGTGCATCACTGTTTATCCTCTGGACAAAAACAGTTTCCTCGCACCGACTTTTTCCTCTCTGGCCATATTTAGATTGCCGTGACAGGCTACCTGAGCTATCTGGGGCATGGTAAACTTTCATGGGCCTCGTTTACTCCTCTGGCTCCAATAATCATCACAAGATGCTGTAAACTCCTGCTAGGGAGAAATTATTTATCCTGCTCTCAGCTGCGGTGCAAACAGGATATACTCGCTTAGAGGCTCACTCTGTCTGAGGCGTTACAAATAAAGCCCATTTGGATATGCGCAGCCACAGCCATGCTTGTTTTCATCTTATTATACTGTTTTGGTGCATGACAGCAAAATAATTTTTGGTTTAACAAAATTATGATATGCATTTGGAATAGGATTTCCTGGTAAATGAGTCTCCTGAGGCTAAGACTGAATTCTGTTTGGGTGTAATTTTTACAGATTGAAGACTTTTTTTTTTTTTTTTTTTTTATTGTTCTTGTTTTAAGGTATTTGCTCATATAAACACAGCCACTGCTAAACTCCACAGTGGAGAGATTAGGCATCTCATAAAAGGTTGTAAAGAATAATATATTTAACAGAGAATAGCTTTTTACAAGTTGAATTTCTGCAGTTTTGTCATTAATTAGCAAAGTCAAAGTTTTCTCCAAGGACTTTGTATTGCAAAATGCTGATTTATATTGTCTTTAAAAATCCATATTTCTGATTAATGTTCACATACGAAATAGCTTTTAGCTAATAGAATTTTCCTCTTTTATTGACATTAGCAATATTAGAAAAGGCACAAAATTAACAAATGCAAAACACACATTTGTTTTGTAAGTTAAAAGCTTCAATGCCATAGAGGGAGATTTTCAAATGGTGGATACTTTTGTGCCCATGTATTTGAATTTTGTCAAACATTTAAGGGTTAAATAGAAGATAAACTAATCATACCCTCCTCACCTTTAGAGGGGAGGATAGTTTTGAAACTTACAAAATAAAAATGAGAAATAACATCCGAGGGACTGAGTGGAAGAGTTATTAACTTTCTACATGAGGAACCTCGGAGTTACTTACATCTATAAAAGTATTTTGTAACTATTCTAGATTTTGATATAGTGACTTAAGATTGCATTTATATAAAAATGTAAAAACTTGCTAAATTTTCAGTTTTCAGTGGCTGAATACAGTCATTGTTGTTTTTTGTGTTGTGCACTTTGTATTTTGACCTTTTTAGCATAGCATCTTCAAATTGGCTTGTTAGCTGGGCTATCTGCTCTGGTGATCAGATTCTAGTCAGCTCATTTCATCTATTGTGTTTATAGTCAATCGATTCCATCACTACAATCATATAACATCAATAACAAGGAAGTTTGGGGTTCTTTTAGTAGCCACACTGTGAATGACAGTCTTTATTTTTTAAACAAGAATCATTTCCAAACGGTTACATTCATTCCTTTCTTTAGCTAGCTGACTAGCAGCATGTGTAAAACAGACAGTGGAGTCTTGTCCTATGCAGCCATTATTTTGGCTTTTGTTGCCAGTTTTAGCAACTTTGTCACTAAGCGTGTTATCAGAAATTAATAGTCACTACTATTGAAAGGAGTACTTGGACCTGTCAGTTTTGCAAAAGTAAAGTCTAATAAATACTTTTTGTAAGTTGCTGAATGGATGATTGAGTTAAAAGCCAAGCTAGACTTAAGAGAACTAAAAGAAAAAGATTTATTAAAAAATACCCTGAAAAGGGTTGTACATAACTAGAGGGTTTCATCTAGCCACAGCCAATAGCTACTTTCCTTACTTAGGGATCCATGACTCTCTTTCTCTGTCATCTCATTAAAATAACTTTAAATTGAAAGAGAAAAATCTTTTTGCTTCAGAAAAAAAAAGTGTTTGAAAAACTAACGAGATGCTGGTTTACTGTTTTATCTGTGAGTGTTTGCATTCAGCTCCGCCTTCGACTTTGAAGTCGAGAATCGGCGCTCTCTTATTTGTTTGTCTCCTCTTCTCTTTGTACATTTAATAAGCAACAACAAACTCATACAGAAAAGGAATATGTCTGCTTTCGGATGAAACTCATATGTGCCTCATTTTGTGCTGACCCAGCAAAATGAGCTCCCAGTCGGTGCTGCGTTCTGCTGCTGCACAAAACCCTTTCAAATCTTGATCTCTGAAGATGTTGGCAGGGATTTGTAAACATTGTCAGAATTCACAATGAAACCAATGTTTACAGCTGGATACATGAAGCAAGAGGTTTGTTGTTGTGGAAAGAAAATGGGGACCTTTGACTTTTTAGTGAAATAGAACTGCAGCCTCAGGGCCTTTGTCCCGTAGATAATTTCTGAGCTCACTCCATCATAAATGGTCCCCATCCTCCCATTTCACAGATTGTCACTTGCAAATTATATATAAATTACAGAGTTTTATGTTCTTTTTTTCCTGCTTATGGATGTCATAACAGGGGTGTCAAAGTAATTTAAGAAATTAGCGACTACCTCATCGCGCACATCCTCGACTTAGTCCCGCTTGCCTTATCTCCCGTTACACATATAAACAGAAGGTGACATTTTTGCAAAATAAAAAAAAAAAAAAAAAAAAAAAAGCACTCCGTGTCAGGCAAAATAATTTGCATGATAGTCTCTTGTATGACTTTGCAATACGTACGTTCGCCAGGTGAAAAATCTTATGAATACCAATTTGAATAGCAAATTTGCTCTGCTGCTGCTGGCACTCAGGGAGGAGGTGATGTTTTGTCAAAGAGTCCGAGAGAGTGACAAGTGATAGCAGCACAATACAAAGGTGACAACTGTTTGAGGAGGAGGGGCAGAAGAAACTGAGTTAGCCACCAGCTGGAGAGCAACTGAGACCATCTAGAGACCAAGCTGAACGGAAAAAAATAGGTGAAATTTTAGACGAAGGGTGGAAGAAGAGGCAGACGGTTTTAAAAAAAAATGTATGTGCTCAGGGGTTGGAGCTGAACAGGAATTGCTAAAATAATATGCATGCAGGAGGCAATGGAAAACAGCAAAGTAAAAAGTAAAGTTATATACAGACATTGAGAAGGAGGAAGAGGAAGAAAAAGCCTTAAGACGGAGGACAAAGATGAAGAGACAACTAGAGACCAAGGAAAAAAAAAAAAACAAGCTGAAGCCGCCTTGCTGTGTTTATAGGTCCCAGATGTCCGGAGGTAATTGTGCAGTGGGATTGCTCTGCAGACATCTGGCTGCCGAGGGCTTCGGTATTCTTTGGCGCAGACACACAAACTCCCACAAATCCATCTGAAGAGCCCTACATAATCCCGTTGGATGCATTACTTAAAGCATATAACTTGGGTTCATTTAAAACATTCAGGTTTCTCCCTTCGACTGAATCCAAAGGTGATTCTTCTGAGGTTAAATTGACTTTTAATCCACCGGGGTCTTGGAAGTTTCTTTTATAGGTTTAACTTTGATACGTTCTGAATTCAGAGAGGATAAATATTAAACCAGGTTGTAATGCAGCACTAGATAGGGATAGGTATGGAAAAACCGCATCTGACAGCTTAATTGTGATTTGCGTTTGGACGTCTGCTCCGGTCGACGTCAGCTGTGGAAATTAAAAAATGCTGGAGAATCGAATTAGGTCATTTTGTACTGTTTTGATGCTTTTGCAATGCTGTACTTCACCAATGAGCATGGGAAAATCATGCATAGGCAAGACATTGTCATGCTTTGCACAGACGAGCTCTTTTAGAAGGTCTGTTACCTGTAATTAAAATTCTAATCAAAGCCGATAGAGTTAGTATGGAGCTGGGGTCACACTGAGATCAGATGAAAAAGCCGTGGCATCTGTGATTACATCCTTCTCAGAGAAAATTGTGGGTGGTGTATCTGTTTGTTGATCAAGTAGATTGCATTTCATCATCCAACCCACCAACATCAGTTCTTGTATCAACCTCAGGCCTTTCCATATTAAACATAATGTTTTATAAAATAATAAAGCTTTTATTTTCTAGCCCTCACAGAATATTACTCATTTTGCACAATGTTTTCAAATAAGCTGCTCTTGAAATCTTGATGCATAGATTAATTCTTACTCAGCCTGGTGTTAGGATTAGCATTTAAACATGAATAACATACAGTTTTGCATCATACCTTTCCTTTGGTTTAAAGTCCTTTTTTATCGGAGACAGTACCAGTGTCTCAAAAGTTTTCTGTGACAAGAAAGGAAACTGTGCCACAAAAAAACTGTGCATGTGACTAAACTTTCTCCCTCAAATAGACAAAAGATAAACGTAATTGTTGGAAAATATTTTTGCTTGCAAAAAACACTTTTTTTTTTAGTCTGGGTTACTACCCCAGACTAGTAACCTAAGCAGATTCCCAGACAAGCTAATCTAAACTTGTAAAGATTGGCTTATTATGCAGAAGCATTTGTTTGGAACAAGCATAGTTTTCTATTGGGCATTAGTATCCATTCTGTTTCCACTGAGTCTACAATGGAAGAGCAACTTAAGCATGAATATTTTGCCCGATACGCATTTAAAAACTATTAGCAAATTTACTGGGTTGCTACTTTCTGTTTCGCAGTTTATGTTTTGTATAAATACTATCATACAGAGAAGTTTCTGTATTTCTACTCAATCTAATAGTTTGCACGTATAACTGTAAACCTCCTGTCTGGTCACTAATAGTTTCAACATATAGAACCAACTTGTTTGTCAACATGTGAACAGTGACTTCAGCAGCACAAAGCCATTGAAAGCTTTGCTAGAGCCAAGCCGAAATAGCTGCTAAATGATGTCAAGGGCCTTATGGGAAGTACAGCCAGGGGCAAGACTGTCCATCAGCTGGTTTAAACTCACCTCCCAGGAGATCAGACATGCCTTATAGCCTTTCGAGTCCCTTTTACCAGACAGAGACAAAACTACAGTGGCCACTGCTGATTGAGTTAGCTAGTACCGATGGACTTACTTTGATGAGTGGTCAGTGCCATAGTGGTACCATTTACTGTGACCTGTGGCTTCCATTAATATCCCTGTCATTGGAATTGTTTTATATATATATATAAAGGCCCAGTTAAGATTTCTGCTTTTTTCTAAATTGCTTTTTTCTAAATTCAGCTTTTCCTGTTGCCTATCAGCTGGCTGAAGGAGGCATCCTACATGTATCACATACTTATAGTTTGGTTATTTGGAAAAAAAAAACTGCTTAAAAGATATTTTACTAAACAACTGAAAAATACTCAAAATTTAGTAATTCCATACCTACGCTCAAATCCAAGAAACAAAACATGTATTGAGAATATAACTATACATTTATTTGCGCAAATTTAGCAATAATTGCAATTCTTTTAGCATTAAAGCAATTAGACCACATATGTATTTATTTGTTTTAGTAAATGCTACAATCCTGTCAAACTATATTTCCTAATTTATCTTAGCATGAGAATTTTCTACATGTAGTCTTATACTGCATTTTACATAAAATATGGCTCTCTGAGCTCAGTGGGATTTAAGGTTTTGTACTTTCTATTGCTTTGTTGTTCCATCAATGCCTGAATAAGGTCAAGAGTGAAAGAAGTGAAAAATAGTGTATACTAGCAGGAAATAGCTGCTTTGGCACTCAGAGCAGGATGGCTTGTTGCTGAGAAAAAAAAAAGCGTAACCTGCAAAGTCATCCTGTGCATATAAACCAAAACCAGAGTCCAAGTTTGAAAGATTAAAATGATTTGTCCTTAGTGTTATGTTCCCCACATTAAGATGTCAGGATAGCGTCATGCAGCTTCTTAGGAGTAGTACTGTTTTGTGCTAGAAACGGTGTCTAAGGGGCAATTCAAGGTTGAGGGAAATGAGAGAGAAAACTTAATTGGGCTTGCTCAGGATCCCAAAATATTGACATTTCTCAGAAGCTAGTGGGACAATGAGAGTTTCTAAAGCTTCTTTTTCAGATTAGACTCATCTAGAAATATTCAAAACACTACAACTCAGCAGGGAATGAAACAATTTGAAGAACACATCCAAGTTGTTTGCTTTCATTTCAGACATTAATAATTCAGAGAACACATTGTTGTTAGACACTTGGGACCCATGTGGGTATAATGTTGCATCAGCGCCACCAACACACCACCTCAAACCTGAGGTAAGCAGATAAAAGGAAGAGTTTTTCATAGTATAGATTGTATGAACCATTTTACAACTTCTTCATTTGTAGCTGTGGTTAGGAGTCGTTTCTCACAGTGGTGGAACACAGTTGACACGGCTTTTTCTTCAGGATTTACTTCAAGAGAATGGGATTCATGGCTCCATCAATTATGACCATTTATTCACGTTATGAAGCAGCCCAAATTAATACACAACTATCAGATGTGACTGATAGTTGGTAATTCTCTGAAATGCTGTTTTAGATTTAAGACTGACAAAAAAACTTCTTATGCATGGTCAGTCTTACAGAAAATCTTCCCATATGTCTTGTGGATCATAAAGGCTTTTGTTTTGGTCAAATCTGTGACTCGCCTTTTGTGTTTATTGGTTAACCATTCTTTTGGCTTTAGAACTCTGTGAAACATGCCATTTTTTGCCCAATATCCTCCCCATTATTGAATCGGGAACACTGGCTTTACCGAAGCAATTGAGGTCTGCAGTACTTTAGGTCATCTGCTTTCTTTTGTTACCTCTGTTCTGACAGTTATTGTTGCACACTGGATTTCCAAAGACTTACAAATGAGTTGCCCTTTCCAGACTAGTAGGTTTCTTTGCTTTTCATCTGTTAGTTATATTTTGAGGTTTTTTATATTGTCAGTCAAGCTTTGTTAAACTCGTTTCTTGATCTTTCAGACATTCTGCACGCCTCAATCAAGCCCGGGTATGGTTTGTGAAGTTTACTTTTACTTTCCCCCCAATTTTTTTTGATTACAGTGGATTCATACATTATCAAGCAGGACAATAATTTAGACACTTACACTCAAATTATGCCTAATTTGATTTGAAACATAAAAACATCTGAAGTTGAGCAAACGTATTCTAAGACTACACTGTAAAAGTCGAATGTTCAGTTGTGTGATAAGACAAGTGATTTGAGTCAAAGGGAAACAAAAGGCAGAAGACCGAAGTAGATTTTTTTTTTTTTCGGAACACTTTAACTTCATGTTCAGCTAAAAGGTATGCAGGCGGAATAAGTTTTGAAATGGATGTAGCACCTTGGACCTTGCAGCAGTTAGAATCTGAATTAAAGAAAAAAAAAAAGTGTATTTTCTTTGATGTGAGGCGTGTTGGGGGCAAAACATAATTTTTCACCACAAATGTAAATTTAAATTGCAGCAGGTTTCAGCTCGCATTCATGATCAAGCGACCACATCAAAGAAAATATAGATTTTTTCATTTTTTTATTTGCTTCTCATGACCTAGAGCTTTAAAACTTGATGCTAATTTTAAACGCTGGACTTTAAAAAGCAAATTTGTCACATATTTTATCTTTGAAACATAGTGATGTCTTTAGTTTTTAGGTAAATTTGTACTCCACTCCTTTACATTCCTCTTGATCAGTGGAGCGGGAAATAGATCCTACAGAAGCAGTGATGTAATAGAGTTATCTAAGAGTCAATTGAAAAGGGTCCAATTTACATCAGGCACTACTTGATGTGAACGACCTTCATGTATGGCACGAACAACATCGTAAAACATCCTGCTGGTGAGCGGTACACCATCGCAAACGGCTTTCCACTTTGCAGTGTCACATCGATAGGGCATGGCGTATCTGAGAAGACGACTATCTCACACACACACACGTGCACCCCTTCAAAAAGACAAACAGATCGCCCAGATCGGGGGTTGTGACAAGGTGTTGAAGCGGCACTGTTTGACCAGTGGCCCTCCGGACCTTGGGGCATGACCGTGGAAAAACACCACCAACTCTGTGTGTGCAAGTGTGTCCTAAATTTGTGTCACATTTCGGCAACAACGAGAGGAAACGGTGGCTTGAGGGCCATTACCGATATAACCCTTGACAGCCATGTAACAACACAAGGTCATTATATCCAAATTGTTAGCCTAATGATAGCTGGATGTACTGTAGATGGAGTGAAAATGACCACATAGTAATGACGTATATTAGGATGTTATTTCTGCACAAGAGCTTTTCTTTTTCGAAGGCAAGAAATCCTGAGTCATTAGCGTCTTGCCCTCCAACAACAATTCAATGCAGCAAAGGCAGATAATTCTGATTTAGATGAAAGCGGTGAGCGAACAGAGGCCTCCAATTTCCACAAGCCTTGTGTGTGCTCAAAAAGAAAGCGACATGAATGTCTTTCAGGTACCTCTAATGTCCCATTTTTTGCTTTTTTTTTTCACTTGACAAATTAAACAAGACTTTTTGTTTAAAAAGAAAAAGAGGAAAATAATGCAGTGTAACAGGTTTCCATGTAAATGCGTGCTTGCTTTTGTCAAGAGAAGCACTGATTTGGAGACATTTGACAAAGGAGGATATATTTAAGAAAAACTTGAAAGTAAATAGCTAACAATAGCAGCAACTTGAAAATTTTATTTTATTTTTTTTTTTCAAAAAATTTAAACTAAAAAGCCAAAATAAAAACAATTTCCCCACAGAAATTGTGTGTCAAATATATACCCTGCACACATAGACTATCAGTTGTTGGTCCAAGGCAAGACGGATAAAAACGGTCGTGCCAAAATACAAATGTCAAAGTTGAAACAGAACCTGTTTCCAACCTGTGATAGTTGTTGACACTAGCTAAAAGGAGCGGCAACGGGTGTGAACTTCGACTGTTGTAGCCCATCTGCTTCACAGTTGGACATATTTTGTGTTTGAATTGGCGTCCTTTAAAACTTCCTGTGACATGTGGTTATTAAAGCTCCGTTTGCCTTGCAATCGTCTCGAATCACTCTGCCCCCTTTGACTTCTGACATCAACTCCACACAATTGCCCATCACTGGACATTTATCCGTACATCCATTAGATTGGGGGGAAATTCCAGTAGTAGTGATTCTCTGAATTCTGTGCATTTTGGGGTCTCAACTTACTTAAAAGTATACCACAAAAAATTGTGTTTTTGAACACTGCATCTATGGAAGGACTCTTTGAACCTCCAAGAAAATATGTCTCCCCACCTTATGTATGAAATCCCAAACATTAATACAAATTTCTTTGTTACTTAGGTTACTTGAAATTCAACCCCGTAACGGGACAATTTCATTCCTCTATGCATATAACTCAATAACATAATTAAACAAATTCTGCCAGTTCCTTTGAGATCACCTGTCCCTTGATTAAATTAACTAATTGTAAGTATTTTATTTGATTCTGAATCATAATAATTAGACTGATAAGTAGAATGTGCCAACTTTATGTAAAAGCATTTCTCATAAATCATGAAAATACACTTAAAAATAAAAATTAAATCAGGCTTTTTTATGTTTTTGAATCATTATTTAAACTTTGCGTAGAGCCGAACGAATGTTAGTTTAATATTTGCTGTTATTAAAAAAATTACAACAATGTATCACATTACGGGGTTGAACTCATTGTAAAAGTTGACCTGACTGTAATGGGGTTGAACACTCTGGCTGGCTAAACCGTCCAACATTCAACCCCATAACAAAACCACCATTTCTGTAACTGGGTTGAACGTTACGGGGTTGAAGATTTTCACTAAAATTTGCATAACTCCACATCAGCTAGGTTATGGAGCAACATATGATATGATGAAAACAAGAAATTAATGTGTTTCAAAGACAATTCTTTACTTTTTCCCAAACAACAATAAATATCATTTACGTGCGTTGCAGTGTTGAACATAATTTTAAAAACAATATATTTGTATGTTTCATTACCAAGACACATGGATATTTCCATTTCTTGATTTTCTCAAAAAATGTTGTTTGCATTACATGCAAATCTTTGAGATAAACCTGTGGGACACAAAATGCACCGAATTCAGAGAATGACCCAGTTCCTGCCTTGTCGCTGAATTGTGCCACACAAATAAACTTTACTAGTTCAGCGGTTTCTGAATTAAAGGGAGCAGCCTGTCTAGTACAAACTAACACATTCAAAATCAATTAATTAGTCTATTTTTTTTACATTCAAATGATGTAAAATAAACAAAAGCAGATGACTTAATTTTGTGACTTCCGTGTCACTAAATCTTATTGAATGCTTTCAAATGTTTGCTAGTTAACACACTGCAATGCACCTTTCTCATTTTTCTAATTACAGAGTTCAGACTTTGCTTACCGTTTAAAATGGTTGAACTGATGCTCGTTGTAATGTTATCTACTTGGTGATCGTTCTCTGAAGCTGTGTAATAGAATGCAAGCAGTCTTGCAGGCCAAATCCAATCTTTCCATTCCAATCCCCGCTGGTTCTGTTTTGAACAACTTCCATATAATTTTTTTGTTGCTAAATTATCTGAAAATCAATGCCGTGTTGGCAGCATAAAGCTCGGGGGTCTCTCTGCAGCCGTACAGAATACAAGTAAACGCCACAAAGGAACAAATGGTGATAATAAAAAGGAGACAAACATAATAAATTGCTATAAATGTCTTTTCTCCATTATGCCAATTTATGCCTCTTTCGGGTGACATGGAAAAGGTTAAAGTTATTTTTTCCAGTGAAGTTATGAATTAAAAAAACGGAAGCGTGAACAGTTAACTCTTAATAAAAGAATATTATTTGGGTTTTTTTATCGTCATTACAAAACTTCTTTGTCATAAAAACCTTGCTATTTTTCCTCTTTAATGCCACATTTGTAAAGGAAATACACTTTCTGGGTTAAGCAGTTTAAATAGTTATATGGGACTTAGGGAGGTGTAATGTTCCACTCTTGAAGGTTCATTAGTTAGGCTTCTTTTTGGCACTAAAAATAAAAAAAAAGGAATCCATTGTACCAACGTCAAGTCAATTATCCCACAACTGACTCTCGTCTGCTTCCATTTATAAGATAGGATGTTTCCAGAACATATTTGTAATTTAAGTTTATTCATTGCACAAGTGCATCATAGAATGGCTTTTCTATCCTCTCTGTTACCAAATTCTGGATGTAGTCTGATAGACCCTGCTCTGCGGGGGGGAGTATAGACAACCTGGTGGACAAAATTTGGGTCCCAATATTGGAGGTATGGGATTGCCTCTGGTTGCACAATCTTATCTCAGCATCTCTCTGCATTGAGATTGTCTCCAATGATGACAAGCCTTGTTTGTTTTTTGCTTTTTTTTTTTTTTCCCAAAAAGGGAGTTGCTGCCCCACAGTCACACTGCTTCCAGAAAAGCTGTTTGGGATCGAAAGGAATGAACTTATTCGTTGAAACAACTCACATGTGTATTAATAGTTTTCTTGATTTTTATAGAAAGCAATTTTAGAAGTAAAATGGTAATCAAGTGACAAGCTAATAATAAGTTATGACATTTTAACTCAGGATGCGTAGTATTAATCAGATTTCTCCATCATCTGCGTTTAATCTGTCGTATTAAAAATCTTTTTTATTCAATGGCCGCTTTGTTAGACCAGAATGAAAAATACGCTCCGAGATCATAGGAGTGGCATTAATGTGTTTTTGCTGCAGAATAGAATTAACTTTTAAACTGTGAGCACGGCGAACGCTGGAAAGCCGCGTTTCAACAACTGCGTGGCTGCCCTGCTCGCCCACATGGCTTCCTCTTCCCCCTGAGGGTGTATTACTCTCAGCTCCGCACTGAGCAGCAGATTGTGTGAATAACTTGCTAGCGGTGTGCGGCCTGGGTCTGCACAATTCACACTTTATTTCTCCCAGTGATGATAAGCATGTTTAAAACTCTCTGAAGAGAAGTGGCATGTCTTTGGCGCACTGGCGTGAAACTTCTTTGCCTCTGTGTGGAGGTAAAAAATTACTCTGCTTGACACATTTCAGCACTGAGCCTGTCAATACTGAGATACCATGAAGCTTTATTAAATTTTAATCATAAAACTTCTGTTGTAATGTAAAAAATTCAACTTATTTGTATCAGTTTTCTGGAAAATTTACATAAGTGAAGAATTCCTTGCTGCAAGCACAATATGCATTAAAATACAGCCTGTTGCCATGGAAAGCAAAAGACTCCTCCATTGTCTGGGTGTAAAGATGCCTGTTGTCACCTACATTGTGTCAATCTGAACGGGTTAGTTTGGTTGCTAGGGTAGCAAGTTTTTTCCAATCTGTGGGGGAAATTCTCTAAAACTGTCGCGTTTTTTCAGATAACATGAAAAATGTATCTGTTTCCTAGGCTACTTAAACATTGATTTGTTAATCCAATAAAAAGTATTTTTGTTAGAATCTAATAAGAATCCAATTATGTCAAAATTAATTTTAGGTTACCAATTTATTCAATTTACCATTATAAAATAAATTTTGTATAAACACACTTAACAGGAGGAGGCTAATTCATATCATATGGAGTTTTATATAGACTCAATTTTGGTCGAGAGTTGACAAGTCCAATATTTCATTTGAATGCAATCTACCTTTACAATCCAATTTTCTCCTAGCATATTTCAAGGGCTTGTCGGATTTCTCTTGTATCTTCAGCAAAAACCATGAGACATTTCTCCTGTTATTGCTAGACACGCATGTTTTTTTTTTTTTTTGGTTCTCTTTACCCAGAATGACCAATGCTGTAATCTACTTTCTGTTTTTGGATCAGTCTCTTGTGCTATTGGCATTCACTTATGCATTTGAAGAGGACCAGAGTTCAACTGAGACCTAGATTTGTAGATGGACCACACTTTGCTTTTTCAGTCGACATTAGAGATTGATTGAGCACCTTCCTGAATGAAATGGACTTTCTAAGAAAACAAAATGGAGTTTGATTAAAGCAGATTAAACAGAACTGGTGGGAATGCACCCTGAAATTCTAAAACTAAAATCATGAATCTACCAAGATATGCTGCATAAATGACTCAACCCCAAGATGCCAACACAGTTTCAAGAGCCTGGACAGTATGGATGGTGTTTAAAAGTGAAAAGGTGAATGGACCAAAAGCAAATGCGTAACCCTTTCGAGTTTAATAAATGTCACATAATATTTTCATTGGAAATAAAACACTAATTAGACTTGACTTTCTTCTCCAATTGTCAATGTTCCCTTTAATGAACAGACATTATTCTTCACCAACTCCTGTGTCTGAAAATCTGTTTTTTACTGGCAAGGGAAGCGAAGCAATTACTGCAGATTAGAACTCACAAAGTGCTATTGTCTGCAAACGCCCATCAATACCAACACTTTCAGCTGTTTTTCTTTTTTTTTTTTTTGTTTGTGGACCCTTAGACTTTAAACCTTAGCGTGTTATTCTGTTCTTTGGACCAAATTGAAAGATGCAGATGTTTCCTCTTTTACTTCATCTAGTCAATTCAATTATACAAACAATTGAAAACCGGAGAGTGATTTTTAGAAACAAGCAAAATAACACACAACACACAATGTTATACCGCTTGACTTGGCAAATTACATCAATGTAAAAATGAAAATGAAGGATTCGTTCTGCAATATCACAAATGAGAGACATGTGAACAAAATACTTCTGATTAAGAGAAATGACGAAGAGCGGATATTAAAAGTAAATTACTCAAAATCAAATCAGAGGCGGACAGAAAAGCTTTTATAAGAACCTGCCTGCATGGAAAGGGGTGTCTAAAAGGGATCTGATCAGAGCGTGACGAGATGGCATGCAGATGGTGCGGAAAGTCAGTCCATTAACAGATAAATTGGTACAAATTGTCAAACATTGCGTAATGATGTGCGGAAATGAAAAAGAAAAGGTTTGAAATATGGAGCAAAACTTACTATGAACCATTAAAATTACAGACTTGTAATAGTATTCATGCTACTTGTGTAACAACCACAAACTCCAATATTCTTTATTTAGATTTGAGCTGCTTTGTCTTATGAAGTAATGCATGAATATAGCTGTTCTGTGAATGCTTTGGGTTTAGTTAGAAAAGACCTCCAGGAAGACTAAAGAACACAAGTGACAGATAAAGTTTAAACCAGAGTTGGATCATGAAACATTATGATACTTATCAAGACATGGCGAACCAACTAAACAGATAGTTGTGGCAAGAAGACCATTAATCAGAGAAGCAGGCAAAAGAATTACAGTAACTCTGGAGGAGCTGCAAAGATCCACATTGGGGTTAGGGTTAGAATGGACTAAAGGTTATGTCTCTAGACAAGCAAAGGTGGTACAGACACACAATGCAAAAAAAACCTAGACTATAAAACCCCTTCGACAAATTAGAATACTGCTGAAAAGTCCAGTTATTTCTGAAACTTTCTCTGAGTGAAATGCATTATGTAGATTAATTACACAGTTGGATGTTTGAAAGCTTTCGTTTCTGTTAATTATAATTTTCCACTTACAGGTAATGAAAACATGGCATTTAAAATTAGAATACTGCATAGCACCATTAAGAACTATATATTCATGCAGAAATGTGGGCTTAATGAAAAGTATGTTCAATACCTACTTAGAAGTTGTTGTCAAAAGGTACTTTTAATCTGACAAATGGGCCTCATCTGAACGCATGTTCTAATTTACTGAATGGCTGTATATAAGTTGGAGCACATTTTTCATTATATGTGTATATTTATTAGTAAACCATAAATCATTTGCCTTTCACTTCACCATTATGCACTTCACATTAAATTTCTGCAAAACATTATTTTGTGGTTGTACAATAACAGATTGCAAAAGTTCACATAGAAGGAGAACTTCTGGAAGTTTTTGTAAAAAGCAAAAATTTTACTTTGCATTGGATTGACTTTTTCCACAGTGGAGACCGACTGTGCCTGTTTCAAGTTTGTGGTGCTGGCTTTGCTCTTAGTTTCTTTGCTAGCTTGAACTTTGAAAATGTTGCATTTTTTTTAAGAAATTGAAATCAGAAATAAATTTATGTAAACAGCAAAGCTTTACGACATGCTGGGACATAAATTGGACAAACTGATAGTTGTTACAACTGATGGCTGGCTAGAAAAAATGGTGGACATTTGAAGCAGATGCAAGATAGTGACTGAAATTAACTCCGAATGCAAACTGATATTTTTGCATTGTACCTTTGTAGATGTTGTTCGAGTCAATGCTAAAAACTTTGCCAAGCTCTAACTAAAAAATCAATTTCATTAGGGCAAAATCACAGTTTGTTTCAGTGAACATAGTGACAAAAAACTGAGAGATGGCTCAGCCTGGACAAGGTTCTCAAGAGTCTGGGGTTTAAAAGCAGAGATTCAAGAGTTTTTATTTATTTATTTTAGAAAGAAAACAGCATCCCAGAGCTTTCAGCTGCACACTGGATGGCAGATCTCACCTTTGCTGTTACTGACTTTATTATGAAAGAAGTGAATTCATGTTCTCACTGGCCACAAAGACGACTGAGGTAAACCAAATAAAAGAAAAGGGTCACCGGGTGCAGTTATTTCTTTAGGGGAAAAAAAAAATCATTGTTTGATTAAATTACTTTTATAAATGTGGAACTGCAATAATTGTGTACCTTCAATCTAAACATTAATATTTTTAAGTGCAGTTTTACATACTACCTTATACAATGGAACTTGTAGTCAAAGACATCAATCAAATTTCTCATGCAGTTCCTTTTTAAATTTGAATTGCCCACCACTGACCTATGCTGAGTCTAGTTCTGCTGGATGCTTTATGAGCAAATACCACATGCTATCTGTACACGAGTAATGGTGTCAAAATCAACAGCTCTGTGCACTTGGTTGGATAACCTTTGGGTGTATTCACACCTCATATGTGTTCTGCTTTAAACGGACCAGAGTTTGTTTCCCATGTTGGTGCTTGAATGCAGACCAGCCTCGATTGGAACCAACTACAGGAAATGTACATGTTTTTGGACTTAAATTGTGGACATTATGATGAAAACTATACCTCTAGTGTTGCTAACATTACTGTTGCATGTAGTGCTAGAAATACGGTTTGCCATTTTGTGCTTAGCAATGCTGCTGCCAGCAATATGTGGATCAGAACATGCAGACCATCTCGCTTCAATCAATTTGCACCACGCTTTTGCAGGCGTTGTTCCAAAATTAGAAATATCACATTGCAAAACCTGTGTTGAATGAGCTGTATTGCAGTTATAATAGCAGCACAATTGCGCACAACAGAAATGCAGCTAGAAGGAGTTCAAATGTTTGTTTGTTCCGGGTCTGTGCTCTGTCCCACCCCCTACATTTTCTGTCCAGAACATGCACAATGTGGAAGCAAACCTGACCAAACACAAAAAGTAAATTCTGCTTTTGGTATCAACTAAAAAAGCGGACCAAAGTACTTCTATGGTGCAAAACCGCTCTTTACCAAATAGTCTTAGGATTTTGGATACAGCATCAGTTTAGAATTGTTTCTTTGGAGCCACTGGACTTGATAAGAATGTAGTGGACTGATAGACTGAACTGCATTCTATATGACTGGATGTGATTTAGACATGTAAAAATGCCCTGGAGATTACTTTGACAACATGATTACAATGAGAACAGTTATCTCTTGGATGATTACCATAGGCTTGTGTTATCCCGGTTTGGCCTCTGCTGAGAACTTCCGCTTGTAGTCTCTCTGACTTCTCAGAAATCTGTCTGCTGATAGGGCGAGGTAGCAGAGGGGCCAATTATGTGCTCGAAAAACCCTTGCTGAATTCTTCAGAGCTCGTCAAGACAAATCGGTAGAACAAGTCTAATCCTGTTTTTAGGCAGAAGGAAAAGAGTAAACAACGTCCGCAAAGAGTGGTTGTCAAACTCTTGATTTGACGAGTGATATTCTGGCTACAAAATCTCTTGTCACCTCAGTTTATCCCACAGAGGGTCACACTTTGACGATGTTATTGATGTCTAAATGGTCCCTCTAACTCTGTTGTCCGTTACATTTATAAACCTTCGGTTTTGTTTGACGAAATCATTCGACCGTGTTGTGAGGCTTCTCTGACGTATGAACTGTGGAATTACAAAAAAGAACAAACAAAAAAAAATCAATCAAGGCTTAAAGGATTGTTCTCCAAGTATAGATGCTATTTTTTTTTCCCTTCCTCTTTCTGAATAAGCCATTTATCGCCGCTCAACTTTGTACTTGAAACAACTTGAAAACTGCCAAAGCTCCTGCAAGGTAATCCATCACGGTAAACACGAAGGCCTTAATTTGCGTTTTGTCAGAGTTTGTTTAATCGCAATTTTGTTGTGCCACAGTTGAGCATTTCCATATCAGCGCTGTGTTACATTGCACCCCGCTCGCCATCATCCACCTGTCACCTTCAGCATTGAACAAATGGAATCCTTTCGCGTGAACTAATCCCTTAAAAAAAGACAACAGATTTTCTACTCAGGGTTGCTTTAGAAGTTTAGTTTTTCTAAAAATTCCCCACCCTTTTTCTTGAAAAATCTTGTTCACTTTGCCGTAAATTGCAAAAGAATTTGAAAACAAATCACCTTAACAATGTGCACTCCAGCTGTGATAATGGTGCTGTATCAGATTATCTACTGGCGGTTTGGTAAAAAGAAAGTTTCTTAGTATCCACTTTTCAAACACCTTAACAAACAGCAAGTATATTTCAGAAAAGATGGATAAAATAAAGAGCGATGTCAAATTTTTATTTGTGTGTTGCGGACAGATTACATCAGCTAACAATATATAATATATAACTGAGTAAAAAAACAGAATTTTTTTCCCCAACAATCTCCACCTGAAACTCATTCATCAGGCAAGTATTAAGCTTCTGGAAATTCCCTGACCAATTTTAATTAATATTTCATTAATTGTGAAGCTCTGTGAATTAGAGAAAATCCACCATAATCCAATTTAAAATAGATTCAAATTTGCTTTACAATCATAAAGGGGGAAATATCACAGTTCAGATCTATAATTATATTGCAATTCATAGCAATAGCATCCTGATGTATTTGGGACCAATTACTATCAATTTAAGCTAATCTCTCACATTTAAGATGTTGGAAGAGAATCATGAGGTATGCAACTTGCTGCAAAAGGAAAAAGCACCCACTAAGTCCTATTGATTAAGCTGATGTGAAGCCATTTCAAACTTTTATTCTCAAATATTAAAAAAAAGAAATATCCAGGAAATTCTTTCAATCACAGAGCAGTGAAACTATAAAATCTTACAGCCGCTGCACACAGGAGCATGACTCAATCACATTAAATCTTTCATTTCATATTTTGGCACAGAAGACCGACTTTCCTAATTGTATATTACTTTGCAATTGCCATGCCTTCCTCCTTATCTTGCTGCCTAACTGTGTGTTTAGCACGTCCGCTATCGCTAATACTTCATAAATTTGACTGTAATTGACAGCTGACATTTTCATGCACAAGCTCCAAATTTTGTTGAAAGATAAATCAGTCACCTTAAGGCAGCAACATGTGGAAACCCAAGCTTTCTGTGCAGAGCTCCAATAATGTGAAAATGCCTGCGGTATTGAAGTAATCCCACGCATAACCTTCCAGGGTCTCATTATCATGACACAAAAGGGAATAGGGCTTGTCATTGTATTCCATATTTTATCCATGATTTAGCACAAAGCTACCCTCAAGTCACGGTGACTGCCTCTTACCTGTAGCTCAAATTATGTATAATAAACTTAAAATTTAGGTAATCCCTCCCAAGCCATTGTGCTGAGCTGAGAAGTCCTTGAGGGACAAGAAATGGGGGGAATTAGCTTTTAAGTTTTGTGTTTTTTAACTCTGAATTTCTAAGATTTCTTTTATTGAAAGGTTTTCATGCAAGTGTTATCTTTGTCACTAAAACGCTTAAGTAAAACCTCATTAGGTTTAAAATGTGGAGAACAAAAAATGTCCAAAACTCTCTAAGCTAATGTAGGTTAAGCCAAGCTATTTAAGCTAACATTGTAGCGCCATAGCTTCGAAAAAATAAGAGTGGGCTAAAAAAATGGAAAAATAACTTAACAATTTTTTGAAAAATAAATTGGACTGCTTTCACTTATGAAAACAAATACAATTTACAACTAGTGGTGGAGTTCTACATAGTTTCTTTTTGGCTGGAAGAGTACAGTTTTCCTGAAAATCTGCAACCTCATTGAATTCATGACTTTCTGTTACCGCTGTGGTCAGAGGATGGATGGACAAATTGATGAACTTAAGGATCAGTCACGTTGATTGGTAACCTCATCGGAGGATGAAAGCATTGACATAAATGGATTTATTGAGGGAGGGAACAAACACATTAGTGGTTGGATGAATGTACAGGCTGGTGGCTTAACAACATAGTCAATGGTTGGCTGGGTGGATAGACGGATAGTAGGATTAATAGATAGAGTGATGAAAGGATGAATAGTTGAATAGATTCAAGTCAACTAACCTTGAACAGAAGCCTCTGGTAATGGACTGAGGAAATGCAGGCTCCAATATAAAGGGAGGAGTGATTAGAGAGTGGAAACAGTTACCAAATTAAGAATAGAGGATATGTGTGACTAAGGAAGCTTCTAACCTGAGGACATCTAAAGGCAGAGACCATAGCAAGACCTGAATAACAAAGACTTCAATGGAAATGAAAAGCTTTATGAAAAAGTTCCAGTAAGATGACGATGTGTGGTGAAACAATTCAGAGTATGTGAAAATCATTGTTGTGCAAGAATGTGCAAGGCATCGACTCCTTTTCCTTATCTATACACTTGTTTTGGAGACAGAAACATAAATATTGTGTATAAAAAATAGAAGTAAAAAAAAACAGTTTTTCCTGCTGACTCTGCTGCTAACTTTGCTCCAATCCACATTTCAACAATCTAGATATTTAGTCTTGTCACTTTAGTCTTAACATGTGACATCAAGCAGCGACGGCACAATTTCTGAGATGCAGAGGCAACAATGAAATGCATAGAAAGGAGAGAAAAAAACCTACTGGCACGTAGGTGAATGCCAACAGTACAAGTCAATTACTGTCTTGCAGACTGGATCATGTGGATGATCTGTAATTAACTCGACAAAGTGTCAGCAATTATTTGTGCAGTGTAAAAAGTCTTATTCAGAGTGACAATGCCTAAACTATAAACAGTGATTTTCTCTGCCAAAGTCGCACTATTATATCATATTCAATTTAATACTGTCGATAACTTCATAATTTCCTCGTGCTCCTCAGCAGCAGGATTTCCTATGGTCGACTGAACTATAAGTGAGAGGAAGGAATGCAATTAGTCCTTTACATAGTAATTTATGGAAGAGGTAAAGACGGGGTATGTGGCTTTTCCAGGTGCTCTAATGTCCGCCAAGTGTTATAAAGTTAAGTAGAGGATTTCATTTAGATGGATGTTACTGTATAACTTTTATTATGGTGTCTATTGTTGCAGTGTAACCTGTGCCAGCCTTCTGCAGCAGCTGAGTTGCATTAATCTATAGTAATATACATTAGTCTCAAATGCCAATCATAATCAAAACTTAATAAATCCCATTTTTAATCAGAATTTTTTTCCTTTTCATTGGATAAAATTTAACACAAATTATACATAACAATACAATTACACAAATATAAAGTCTACATTACTAACTTTGACTACAAGAAAACAAAAGGAAAATATTTCTTGAGGAGGAGGGCCTTTTCTGTCTAACAGGTACAGATTCCAGACATTGTTCTTAGTGAAATTGATGAGAGTGCATTATATTTGGCCCATGTCTTGTCACCTATGTGTTAATTGTTCTGATTTGGCTCAGCTTCTTGTATGTCTTGTGTTGTTTTTTTTTGCCTGTCCTCAAAAAGTCACAATTCCGCAAGAGCAGGATTCCATTCTCTACCTCAGGTGTGAAATCAAAACAAGACTTCCTAGAACTGTAAATGAAGATGCTAATCAACAAAACTTATTTTCATAGCTGATTCTTTGGTCAAGGTAATACCATGTCCTTATTCTGATTCTCGGTCCTCCTGGACTCGCCTAAAACGGGATGTCATCAGTTGCCAACCATGGAGTTTGGGAAACATGTCCATGGCACATATTAACCCAAAGAGCTGAAAAAAAAAAATTGCATTTGGGTGCTGACTGTACAAGTATTTAAAGGAAGAAAGCTCCAAAACAAAAGATCAAAGGTCCTTCCGGCTGCAACCTGTGTTTTCAAGGTTTACTGACATGCAATCCTTATGGAGCGCACAGGAATTCAGTCATTTCAAAAGCTTGTTTAGTTCAAAGCAAGCATAAAGCGATCATTACTTTGAAGAGCATTAATGTCACAGGGAAAACTTTGACATTATTAGATGAGTTAGTCGTATGATGCCACTATGGCACTTCTTAAGGCTCACTTTGAGAAGATGTATCACTCCGTTTTGGATAGTGTATAGATTCAATTATTCCTTACTTCTGCGTCATTTTTTACTTATTTACCCTCTGTCCTGCACTAGAACATTTTTCCGTGTATCTTGTTTTCGATTTTCTTAAGGATAGCAGCTGGCGTTGCCATTTCAGCCGCGCAATGTTCTTCCTTAAGCGGTCATCAAACACGCTTCTGAAACAAATAAAACCCCTTGCATGTTTTTACCTTTTGTTTTTGATCAACTATTGAATAACCGTGTTATCAGATATTTTTTTGTTCACTTTTGTTTGGGTTTCGTGCAGTCTCGTGTGATACCACGTCAGCAGAGTCCTTCACGGATGACCGCTGGTGAAATCTGTCTGTGCAAATGAAAACAAGCATCTTTCATTCTTTAAATGCCTTGCTGGTATTTTAAAATAAGCAAAGGAACATGAGTCAATCTGTCTGAAAATGTGTAACACTGAAGAACTTCAGTGACTGTAAATAAAAGGTTGTGCGCTTACTTACCCAGTGCTTTCTGTTGAAACTGTTGCTAGGGAGCATGGATAGAAAAAAAAAAGAAGAGCCCCATAGTGATTGACAGTAAATGGCATAGGGGATATAGTTTGAATGCTTGAGTAATTTGCTACACCTTAAAGCAAATGCCAAAACAAGCTTTAGTTGAACTACGTGGCTTTCAGACGAGAACTGCAGCCGCATCTGTTTTACCTTTTTGGATTTGGGGACCTGCTCGGCTGCATGAGCTCCCCGTATCAAAGAGATTTGATCTTTAGAGATTTACTCTTTCTGTCCAACTTCTCCACAAGTGGTGCATGCCGCATAATGAGATTTCCGTTAAGTTGGAGGGAGGCTGTGGCTCATTTGTGTGGGTGCAGCAAGGCAGCTAAAAATAACCCAAGGGGGTGATGGAGCAAAAGAGGGATGCATGCACTCGTAACGCAGACCGATAGCGGCATGTTGATGCATTATTATTATTTTTTTTTTTTGGGTTGAAGGCAAGGGATTGTAGGGGAGTGGGAGGAAGAGATATAGGTAGAGAGGCGAGGTGAAAGGAGAGGGAGAGAGAAGTGAGGAGAATCAGGAGAGAATCCGGCAGAATGGAGAGGGAGGAAGAGGCCAAACTCCGAGAGCTTGGAGACTCTCTTTCTCCAAACTGACAGCCGGCTCGAGCTCCTGCAGTGAAGTGCTGTGTGGATCCAGTTACACAAATCCCCGTGTGCACCTTTTGGAAGTGTGAGCGTGTGGAGGGGAGCAGATGAGGTGGAGGGTGGTGGTGGGGGCTTCCTGCTGAAGCGTGTGACCTAGCTTACAGCAGATAGTGCCAGAGTGGATAGCACTGCAGATTCCGTCCCCTTCACGTTTTCTTGTTTGAAAAAATATGTTCAAAAGGGATTTTGTGTGATTCATCATGTTTGTTAAACTTTTATAAAGCATAATTTCAGTCTGCTTTCATAGTCATGCATGCCATGTCCATGTGCAGTGCAATGGTAGGTGGCCATGTTGTTGACATAGTCCAGGAAGAGAAGAAAATTCTCCAAACTAATTTAGCTTTATGTGAAAATATAGTGAAACTTCCTTGCATTTCCATCATAAATGTGCGTAAAACTTTATTACTCCACTCATGTCGAGAAAACACACCACCAATCCTAAGGCTTAGAGATTCCAGTGATTTCACAGAGAGCAGTATCTCACTTGATCTTTCTTGATATAATTCAGTTCAATGTTTATGATTCAACATTAAGAAACTGGAGAAAAATGGCAACCACTGGAGAGATCCAATTGTTGCCACTGCTGACCAAATATGATTCTTAGATGATTTTGTTTTATTTCTAGTTAAGATATTTGCACTGTAAAGTACTTTTTATGATTTTGTGTTTCTGCAGTGAGTTAATAATCCTTGCAGTTTGTTTGTGACATTAGGGTTTCACAGTAGGACAGTGATCCAACACCTAACCAGCAAGTCCAACTCTGAATGTCTCGGAAAGTTAAGGTCTTGAATAGGTCTAGTAAAACTTTACACTTAAATCTTAAAGGAGGTGCAATTTTATGACTTTAAACAGGCTGTTCGTGGTTGAAAATCCCTCCATTGTGGCTGAATTACAGCAATTTTCAGCTGAATTAATTCAGCAAAAAAAAAAAAAAATTGTGTTAATGCTAAATTAAATTAAATTAATGTTTTCTTAGACAAGTGGAAGTTTTGAATTCTGTGTCTGATCTGTACCAGATTAGTCAGCTACATTTTTGGTGACACACCCAACTCACAGCCCCACTAAAGTCTCTTTTCTTTCCAGCGTGGGCACGTGAGTGTGCGTGACAATGTCATCGGGACCAAATTAGCACAGGTTGTGAGATTTTTTTCCAACTGTGTGGCATCATAGAGCACTTGTTGGCTTTAATAAGAGCTGAAACTGAGCACTGCGAGAGGGCTTTGTGTATATGACACACAGTCCTGCACACCCAGCCGTGTTCACCGGGTCATGAAGCGGCAAGTCGTCACCATCATTCCAGAGCAAGCTGAGGCTCGCCCGTCTGTGTTTATTGTGTGGTATGTGCGTCGGTCGGAGTTTCAGCTGAACCACGAACGCTGACCTCCCTCAGGCTCCAGATGTTTGTTTTGCAGTCCGTGTCAACGGCGTGAACGCTGTTCTCCTGGAAACGCTGGCGTTTACTGCAACAATCACGGCGCTATTTATGACAAATCGTACATGATTACAATCTGTGTGTGTATTCAAAGCATCAGGAGAGGACAATTTGATGCATATTGCCACTTCAAGTTGCTGCTGAATAGAATTATTTTACAGCCACGTGCTGAAGAAATAATGAATAAATTTGAGATGTTGGACAGGTGTTGGATGTCTAAACAGTCATAAAGTGGAATTTTAATGACTTATTTCTTTGATATATTTCTTACGTGGAATGCATGCAAACAATAAAGTAAAAGTTATGTGGATGACTTCCACTTTGAGTTCTGGAAGTTTGGGCCCTGTTCCAAATAAGCCTTTCGCAATTAAGTAAGTAATCACATGACAAACTAATACGAGTTCCACAATTTCCATTCTGATACTTTGTGAGTTACAATTTTGTAAGAGACACCCTCATCCATTTTATTTATGGTTTTGGTTGTGTGTTACTTCCATTTTAATGTTTATTTTTTGATATTTCAAGTTCTCTTTAGAAAATTTAAGTTTTTTGGTCTTTGTCAGTAGATTACTTAAATGTAGTTTCTAAACAACAGTATCATTTATCACAATAATTTCTGGGAAAATTCATCGTCCAGCAAAGTCTATCGTGACCAGCAAATTTGATTTAAATTTAAATAGTATTTGCTAAAAATGCTGGTTAGTCAGAATACTGTATCCAAGCATAACCATAGAAAGTTGAGTGGAAGGAAAAAGTGTGGTAGGAGAAGGTGCAACTGGGATACCTGCAGCGTTTAGAGGATTGCCAAGCAAAAATAAATAAATAAATAAATAAATTTGGGAAAGGTTTGCCTCACATTAGTCACCAAAATTTGGATAATCAATATTGACATAACCATGACCCCATTCACATTCAAAAATAATGGATTAGGCTTTAACAGTGACTCTACATCACAAAATGTACCAAGAGCCAAATTAACATGACACATATTCCTGCATTCTAGTATATAAACGTCTGACTGAAACTGTAGCCCATGTGGTTTCCTGTAGACTGAGGCCTATGGGTGAAGAGTGACTTAATTGCTTTGACTTCTAACATCAAGAGTATAACAGCAGGAACATGTTGGGCCCAGAGCCAATGGTGTGTGTTTTCCTTCATGGATTTAAACCTCGCAGAAGTGAAAAAGGAGAAAAGAAAGGAGGTCAAACTCTGCAGTCCATCCATCCTGGTGCCTATCTCCAGCTAAGGTTCCGGACGAGAGGTGGGGTACACCCTCGCAGGGCAACACAGACAGAGAGGACAAACAACCATGCACACACACACACACACACACCTAGGGAGAATTTAGAGAGACCTGTTAACCTAACAGTCATGTTTTTGGACTGTGGGAGGAAGCCGGAGTACCCGGAGAGAACCCAGCATGCACAGGGAGAACATGCAAACTTCATGCAGAAAGACCCCTGACCGGAAATCGAACCTAGAACCTTCTTGCTGCAAGGCAACAGTGCTACCAACTGCACCACTGTGCAGCCCAAACTTTGCAGTGTGAGTTAAAAATGCATGCTTGATTTGGCAGTTGTTGAAGGATGAAAGTTATCAAAGTTCAAAGCTGGTTGGTGGGAATTGAGGCAGTTTTTATTAGAATACTTCTGAAATATTATAGAGCTAAAGGCTTGGGAGTGTTTTTTTTTTTTTTTTTTTTTAAACATTACATCAATGACTTTTTGCAAATTAAGGAATATTTTTGATCTTAAGTACATTTTCCTTTCTTCAAGAGCAATCCTCTTCTGCTAAATCCAGGAGATTAAGGACTTGTTATAATTCCAAATAAGAAGCTTCGAAAATCCACATAAGAGACTTGAGGGACTTAGCTATTTCACAAGGAGGGACATTCCCTAAGCCCCCAGCAGACAGGGGAACCATGTCACGCAGTTCTGAGGATTCTCCAGACCGCTGGGAGAGGTTGAGGGGGACATGACCTGAGAGTCATATGTCTGTGGGGTTTGGAAATGTGTTTAATGATCTGTGGCAGAAAACTGGAAAAACAGCATGGAGCAATTTAAAAAGCAGGCATGTTTAAAGAGAAGACTAAAAACCAAGACATCTGCTTATTGTCAGATTTAAGAGATAACTGTGACATGGAGCTACTTTGTTTATGCATCAGATAAGCAACTTTTATGTTTCATGTGGTGCATTTCTTTGATTTGCACCATCTACAGCACTTTTTATGCCACTTGTAAACATAAAGAAATGAGTTTCATCTCGAATTGTAGCAATCACAAGTCTTTTTAGGTATAACATCGACACACAGAAGTATCAATAGTCCTCTCATTAGTCTTGCAGTCAAACCAGCAATGCAATTTATTGGAATCAGCATAAAAATGGATTAACTGCCATGAATTTTACTGCAGAAATCATAAAGTGTGTGTAAAAGATGAACGTAGCCTGTAGGTCGGTTTGACGTTCCAGTTTGTAAGATTTAATAGGATCATTTTGCAAAGAGTGCATGCAACATTGATAAACACTTTCCTCCTCAACAATACGTACGTTGTGGCGCTCTAAAGTAATTGTTTTTCAGTCGATAGCCATGTTGAACTGCAATGTTTTTGAGATGATGAAAAGGACCGTTTTGGTTCTCACTCATTGGTGGTCTGCTTATGATTTGTCAATTGGATGGAGAAAGCAAGGCTAAGATATTTTATTGAAATGTCCTTGTCCTTTGGAGAATTTATTTTCTCAACTTAAAGTGCTGTCTTGCAACTACTTAACCAGAATACGATCAAGTTGATTTCTAAATGTGTACAGTGGACTGCCACTTAATTGCAGTTTAGTATTTTCAGATTTTTTTTCTGTGTTATGACTCCAAATCATTTGTGGAAAAATTAGCTTATTTGCAGATTATTCTGAAGAAGATATCTGAAATGTTGGATAGAAATTGCAGCTAGGGAAGGTGGGATATTTTGGGGCAATGCTACAGGAGTGCCATTCACTTACTTTGGCACTGATTGGCTGCATCAGAACAGAGATAGTGTAGTTATTCACTTCAGTGTTATGAATGTATGTGTTTTGGTGTTCCAAGTTTACAGCTGTTTACAGGCAGCAGTGGAATTAGTACAACAAGTTTTGGGATATCATGTCCATTAGGTAAAACCTCAACATATTTCCATTATTGTTTGCATTTAAAAGAAAAATAAGTTTGATTCTACATTGTTACTCCACCAGGACCGAGTGAACCTATTTAAATTTGTTTTGTATCAACTCTGTCCATAAAAAAAAACATATTCTTTAGTGGTTTCTTGACTTGTTTTACCCAAATACTGCATCTCTACTAGAAGATCAAATGAAAAAAAATGTTGGTGATAATACAAACTCTGATGTAAATCACCAAGATTTAGTTGCTCGGTTTAGCAACTGTGGGCTTCATTTTCAACTTGTTGTCTATTCTGTGAAAAGTCAACTCCAAGCTGCTGTAAAATATGTTGTATTAATTTGTGGTTTTGAGCTCTTTAGATCTTGTAAATGGGAGGCGCTGTGCTTCATTCCAAAATGGGATATTATTGAACATCATAAAGTACCAAGAAGCAATTCATGGTAATTTTGAACATATGGGCCAGAATTTATATTCACAAACACTTCAGGGTAGAAACTTCAGCAACTCAGGCTGCATGTTGTAGCAGGAACACATGTAACCCAAAACCTATTCTTTAAATTCAGTTTTTATACTTACTTTTGCTTTTTTATGTTTATTACAGCACACATTTTACCCATTGACCCCCAGGTTAATTTTTGAATTTGCCAGCTATCTTCTTTGGTTACAGTGTTATATAGTGACTGTGCTTTCTCGAAGCTAGGCATCATCTACATATTTGAAATACATAAATAAAAACAAAGTTGTTTGCACTCAAGATTGAACTATGCAATAAAATAAATAAAAACCTTGTAAAACATTTCTAGTCATGAATTAGCCAGGATAAAAATCAGATGCCCTTCTAAACAGATAGGTTTATGCCTACATCAGCTAAATGATTGACATAAACATAGAAATCAAAGAATAGTTAGTGAATCAAGTCAGTATGATAAAATCCAGCCAGTGATCTCCGGTAGATTAGATTTATGTTTGCTGGACATTTATGATGGCAGCTGTTAAAGACCTAACAAGCGTATAAAACGTCAGTGTTGTTCCTTTGCTGGCTGTAAACTCTTTTAGCCGAGTCATACATTGAGTAGCTGGTGGAAATGCGCCCCCATTTAGAGTATTACTTCAGCTTAAGTGTTCAATTTCATGAGGACCCCTACAAAAGTTCATCTTTTATTAGTGTCAGAAGGTGGGAAGTAAGAAAGTCGAATGAAATTAAACCTGTTGGATAAAACTACTCTAATCTCTGCAAGAATTATAAAATTTATTAATTCCCTATATATGATTTGGTTATAATTGCTATATGTGTACTTCATACATACCATGCAACTGCACAACACACCCAAGTTCCCTAATAAAACCCAAATGCAACCCATAATAAACTGTCAGATGCTAAAAACGGACAAATCTTTCATTGAATGTATTTCTAGATTCGTAATCCACCAAATATCACCTCTGATATTTGGTCTGTAAGTGCAAGTTAATTTATTTTAGTTATTAAATTCAAGTGAAAATTTATTTCTGAGAAATAAATTTTCCAGCTAAAGAAAATATCAAATTCAGTTTCTGAAAAAAAAAAACCATGAGACCATTAAAAATAGAATTAATATGCCATATTATAGTCATTTTGTGGTGATGGGGAAGACTGATTTAACAGTTGGAAAACTCTTTTTCGAAATAAGGTGTTCAGAGTGCACAATGCAGAAATAGCTGCAATCTTGAAAGAATTGTGTAGCAAAGACAGTTAAAAATTTGCACAGAGAATCAAAGAAGTATAAAATACATCAGTGCATAAAGCACCAGGAAACAAGATGCAGCTGTCATTTAAATTCTTGTGAGCCACTCATGAACTAGGAAAGAGAAAAATAGCTGCTGTTGTTTTTTGTTCAGTTGAAAGTAAATTTCAAATTTTATTGGAAATATTTGTGCCAGAGTGTGAAGGAAGAGTAAATGTCAAACTGAATTAACTTGTTTCTAGGCTTTCACAAGTGAAGTTAGTCCTTAAAACGGTGAAAAAGGTTTTGAGTGTAATTAGAAGAAACCCTGAAGTGGTGGTAGAACCTGAGGTTTTTTTTTTTTAATATCAACGGACAAAATAACTTGCCCTACCTGCAAAAAAAAGTTTCCTGTAGAGAAATTAATGTGCGTGGAAGTGGAATAAGCGGGGATTTCTCTTCTGGATGCAAGACTCTCAAATGGGCTCAGGAATAAGACGCAGGCTGACCTCTCTGCTCGAAATGCTCTTTCAATTAAGCAGCTTTTGACTCAAATCTGTGGAGGTATTGCACATTCAATACTTCCCCAGTTTCAAGAACTTGCCTAAAGCACCACTTCGAAATAATGGCCGCTCTTCTAAGTGTGTTACTACTTATGGATTTGGACTAACTGTAGAAGGTTAAAAGTTTACATCGCGAATGTTGAGATTCAAATGCACCACTCCAGTGAAGAGGAGAGGAAGACAGGGGGAAAAGGAGTCCAAAGGAAAAGTTGGACCAAATTAAAAATGAGGCAAGCAGAAGAAAATGGAATATAAAAAGGGGGAGGAAAAAGACTTCTACTTCTGTTTCATCTCTTTGTGCTTCGTATGACAGCTTTTTGTGGATGAAGAACACGATAGCTGGGAGCGGCACTAACGTTGGCACCCTATGAAACATTTAATTGCGCCATCATTCAGGGGAGGAAGGGAACCGATGGGTTGTGCTGCTGTGTCGGCACGTCTTCTCCAAGCCGCGAAAGACTATCAGTGCTCACGCTCGGCGTGCCAAGTGGGCCGGGCAAGCCACTTTATGAAATGGGTCATTAGCTTGTAATATTATTAGAAACACTTAGGGCGACCGTCTCATTTATCTGAAAGTGTGATCACATGAGGAAATTTGTTGCAATGTCGGCAGCACGAGTGTGACTTGTGACTCTTGTCCTGGAGGTTGTTGATCTGTTCCTCATTATTGCAGAGTTTGAGGACACGCTCCACAAGCTTACGCTGCTGTTGGCGAGAGAATCATGTGTTCGCAGATGATGCATACTTCACTGTTGCATGAGTGGGCTTTTTTTTTTTTTTTTTTTGCCAGTAATGTCCAACTCACTGATTCTATAGGGAGGCGCTTCAAAAATTAGCTTTGAAGTTTAGCTACGTTCGCAGGTGTGCCATATGGAAGAAAGCGTGACCATTTGTACACTACCCATGTTATGTGTTTGTCAGCTGTTGCCTACCGACCGTCGTCAATTTGTTTTTGTCTGCAGTGGAAAGTGCACAATGTAAGGGAATGTGGCAAGATTTGACACCAATTCAGAGCAGCAAATGTGAAAAAATAAAAAAAAAATAGAGAATATTTATTATATCTGAAACCTCTTGGTAACTTTAACTTTTAAATTTGTCTACACACTAGATAGAAGTTTCTCATTATTAGTGACCAGATTCAGTGCCATTGGAAATATAAGCCAATAATGACGATGTAATAATAATGAACTCATCCTATACGCCAGTAAGCAACAAGTGATCATAGTTGTTTGTTTGTTTTGGTCACTAAAGTTTAAAGCTGTTATAAAATCTGGTATGTGTTGCTAGAGTCCAACCAGTTATAGTTTAAACATTTCCCCCAAATGCCAGTCCTTTTGCTGTATTTTTGGAATATTGTGAAGCATTGATCTTTTGTTGCAAGGTAATTACAATGATCTGTCCTTTTAAAGTCAACATCATGCATCACTGACTGTATTTTATGTGACCTTTCTGCCAGTACTGGCAGGATTAAGCTGCATATTCTAGCCATGTGAAAATAACAAGTGCTTTAGGATGTTTTCAAACCTGATAGTCCAGTAGACTCTGTTTGATTTGGGAACCAACATTAAACATTGTATGTTTTCAATTGGTGCGGTCCACTTTCACACTACTGTGCCAAATAGACGAAGCCTTTTGATACGCCTATTTACCTTCTCGCCTGTGCTGGTGCTGCATCAAGAACCACTGAAGAAAACAATATGAAAGCCTCTGAAGCACAACTTTCTTTTTTATGAAATGTAAACAAAAATGGAGTGGTGTGAGATTTTAGTGGTTTTAAGATTTCTCTTTGGCTAAAGGCCACAAGCTATTTCTCAGGCTAGAACTAGCTGGAGCTAGACCCATGCATTATTTTTCTTGTATTGACCCAGAATGCATTGCACTTCAGTATACTTCCTGCTTTAGGATCCCTCTCCGGTCTGCTTGGCATTCACATATGTATTCAATCCACGCCACAATTCACTTCAACCAAACCAAAACCTAGAAGTTAGGCTTTCTTTGTAAACAAAGTAAAGTGTGATCAAAGCGGACCAAACAGGACTGGTGTGTAGGCGTCCTTACGTGTTTTTTTTTTTTTTTTTTTTTTTTTTATGCTTGGTCAATTACGACCTATTTTTTGTTGATAATATGATATTCTTAAAACGTCTTCAAATTTGAAGGTGAATTTTTTATTTTTTTAAACTTTGTGGCATATCCCCGTGGATTTGAACTGCAACTTTTTGCCTGATATAGTGGGGCTTACTTACAATATTTAGTCCTTAGCTTGGCACTGCTTTAGACCTGTTCTGGACGTCGTTCTTTTGAAATTTGCAGTCATTAATGCTGATGTCACTTCTCTCTCGCTGGAGCATGGTTAGGAAGCAGAAGCAACGTCTTCATAACCATGCCAGCTCAATTAGAAAAATGAAGTGTTCACAAAATGACTGGATCTTTTTTAACACAAATTAATCAGAAAAACAAGAAAGATCTTAATAGAGCACATTGTCCTTGATTCAGTCTCCATGACTTTCCCCATGAGTTATTATTTAAACATTAATCAATTAAAAGACAACGGCTTTACAGTATGTGCATTGTAATTCATGAGAGTTGCTTCTGATTCGATGGGGAAAAGGTCATTTTGTGAGAAAAGGACAAATCGATGCTATTCATAAAGCACTTTCTGTTCTTGTCTCAGATTTATATACCATTTAATCCATCAATTGGTTATGATCTCATTCCACATCCATTTATAATGTGTTACGCAGTATATGCGATACCTGATAAAATGCTGCAGGAGTAATTCCCTATCGCTGATTCCCATCATCAATCTGGGATGTGTGGTGCACGCCAGGAGCTATTTGGTGATAAAGTGCCACGGTTGACTTTTCGGGTCACCCCTCACTTTCTTTTATTTCTTCTTTTTTGTATTTAGCATAGTTGTATTATAAATCTACTGGAATTTCACATATAAAGACTGAATGTCCAAGAAAAATTTAAAGCAAACACTTTAAAAAAAAAAATTCTTGAAACTAATTGCATTTCATGTCGAGGATACGGGTGGAAGAACAATTGTTTCTGCTAAACAAGAGAGCATGAGAAAAAGAATGGCCCTTGGGAAGCACTGAAAGTACCTCAGTGTAATGTTTCATTGTCTGGAGCAAAAAATGAGGGGAAACAAAAAAAAAAATTGTGAATGGAATTAGTTTTGATTTTAGGGATTTTTCTTTAATGCTGTTTTGATCCCCCATACCTGAGCGGCTGCTCGCACAACAAAAGGATTCGACACAATCCGTCCCACGACTTAATACTTCTGATGCTGGGATGCTAAAAACTGGGTCACCGGCTTTGCGTTTGAACTGTTTGCCGAGCAAACAACAGGATCGGGGCTCGGTGTCCGTGGCGTCGGCGCAAGCTGCTCAGCCTGGCAGACGGCATCATAAGATCGCCCCCAGGGTAGAGCTCCGCAACAGACTACAGTTCAGTCAGGAAGTGGGGGTGCGCTGAGAGACGGAGGCGGCAATTGTGATGGCGCTTCATTCATCGGTGTTGCTAAGTACACTACGCAACATGCGGACACCTGAGATGGAATGATAATAAGAGCCCTTAGGTTTTTTTCCAATTTTATTCTTTTGTTAACAGCAAAATGAAATTTAACTCAGCAAAAATGTTGGCTTATTTATCCATGTTACCTGACAGCTAACCAAATGAACAACTTTCTGTAAGCTTGAATGTACCCCATTTCTAATTTAAATGTTAGCTACACAAGTAAACACAAAATGCAGTTTTTAAATAAGTGTTTACTGTTAAGGAAGAAAAAACATCCAAACCTACATGGCCATGTGTGAAAAAATGATTGGCCCCTAAACCTAATCACTACTTGGGCCATCATTAGCAGCAATCAAGCATTTCTAATAACTTGCAATGGGTCTTTTACGGCACTGTGGAGGAATTTTGGCCCACATCAAACACTTGTTCACACCACTGTGCACCAAAAAGAACACATTAAATATACAAATATGATTTAAGCCTGCAATATTTCTTGCATGTCCACCTAGTATACCTGTTTTAATGGACTGACAAAAAATTCTTATACAGCCATATTAGAGGTTGGACAATATAATAGCATATTGATAAATCAAAGTGATAATTATCTAAAAATTTAATCATATTATTCCTGGAATTATCCCAGAAGCAAACAATTCTGACAATTTCAACTGCTGTGATTTTTAAACATCCATCAATCTCTAGTTTAGATATATCCGACTCTTCAGCTTAAGCCAACAATAAAAACCAGAGAATAAGACGTATGGGTCAGGTTGCAAAGTAGGGAGAAAGTTATTTGGGATGGTTCTGTCTCGGGTTAGAAGTGACTGCTGTTTCATACATCGTTAAATTGCATTGTTTAGTGTAGCTTGGGTAGGCTGCAGCCTTCTTTTGACCTTGTCGAGCAAAAACATGGTTAAGAAAGCCTTAGACTGGATAGATCAATGGAGTTTAATTCTAACTCGCGTCCCATCAATTAAAGACAAAATGGATGGATTAACACTGAGAGACTTTTGCAACACAAGTCGGCTTGCTCAGCCAATGCAAATATGTTAACACTTCACTTCTTTCAATGCATCTCTGGCTAAATTCAATTTTTGGTCTGGTATCCTTTCACTCTGCAGATCCTAAACCCCCTTTGATGCTCCAGCAATCACATCTAGCGGGGGCCATTGTTCTGCCTTTTGCCGCTCACTGTTCATTAAATGTCAAGCCGGAACTCAAAAAGGCGAGAAAGCATCGCGGCCTGGGCGATATCATGTGTGAGACATTAATTGACTTGTGCTTACTTCAAAGCACCCCGATGGATCTCTGGGATACAAATAAGAAAAAAAGAAAAAGAGTGATCAATATTGTTGCCCAGAAGAGATCTTCTGTTGTTGTGCTGTTGGATATGAATATTTATGACCTGCGGCTTTGGGGATGCTGCATCAGATAGACCATTTTTACAAATAACTGGGTGAAATCTTATGGATTTTTTTTTTCGAACTTCTGTTTGAAAACATTTTTGCTAATAAAGCCAATCTGTCATATGTGGCATATATGAGATGGTGGCCACTTTATTGCTGTAATACACATTGTTATTCTGCGTATTGAAGGCATTATTTTGGCATTTTCTTGCAATGTTTCAGAAGGATCTATGTAGAAAAATCACATTTCCAAATCAGTAATTACATTTGAGGATATAGGATATTTTTTCTTTCTGGCTGCTATTCAAATCAAACATAGGCATGGTTTAAAAGGAATTGTAAACAGTCACAGCTGGTCTATGGTGCACTGTTTGAATTAAGGTCTTAGTTTGTTTGGCTGTGTGAGTCGAGCTTTGAGTGTGTGCATAAGAGTGTAAACAGGGCACTTTATGTCCAACTTTCATCCGTGCTTTCCATTTCATTTCCAGTGAGCTCACTACGCATTGTGCAGCGGGCGGCATTGTTCGCATTTCCACATAATTGCCTTACACATGATTACAGTTGGTGTACAGCGGTATTACATTGAGGGGCTACAATCGAAACCCGGACATCCGCGGTTATCACAGCGAGCTCTGCTCATATGGAACAAGAGGCACTTAGTCCTGATGTACCACCGGTTTCGTCATTGTTGTGCAAATTTATGCAGCAAAATGTCACCGTATCAGCCACTCTGGTTGCAATGCTAATGCAAATTACTTTAAGTAATGTCCTCGGGTTCAGAAGAAACCCTCGCAGCAAGATGCTGTATGATAAACAACACCTACAAAAAACATTACATGACATTGATTCATGCTTTGGAAATGATGTACAACCTGGGTAATTACTCGGATAGCATGAAAGCTGGGTCCCATCCTGCGGACATATTTACTTCCCTTGAACTTTTTTCACATTTTGTAACATTACAACCACAGCCTTTACTGTGTTTGGTGGTGGTCATGTGATGTATAAACACAAAGTAATGTGTCAAAGAGAAGTCAAATGATATTTTTAAAAAAAATGAACATCTGAAAAATATGAAAGGAATTGGTAGTCAGCCGCATTTCCTTTTAATAATCCCAAGGATAAGCAATATGATGATGCAAGATTGTGAGGGATTAGAATATGTTGACAGTCTGCCACCTCAGAAATATAGTGGGAAGGTCAATAAGGCAAATTCCATGCATTTTATTTTTTATGATCTCACTCAGCCACATCATATTTCCTTCTTTTTCCTTCAGCTTCATAAATTAGCTTTTATGTACCTGGGATGACTATCTTAGGTTTAGTTATTACAACTGTGGAAGTAAAGTATTGGAGAATATTATTTGATGGCTTTTGATTGTGCACTGAGCACGTTGTCAGACACATTGCTGAGGATGAAACGTGTTTCACATAGCTACCATTTTGCTTCCCTTCATGTAGAAAGAATCTGAGCACTCGTCCTGCAGCTATAAGGTGCTTAACAGTTAGTGCTAAGTAAACACTTAGCAGGATGTTTGCACTTATCTAAATGGTCTTGTCTAAAATACCCTAATGCATTTATTAAATGTAAATTGTGCTTGATAGAAGTTAATTTAGACAAATGACTTAAAAATATTTACAAGACGCGCTTTGTCAAAGTGCTCTGTTCTATTTTTTTTTTTTTTTAATTTCCAGGTGCTTTTGTAGCTATAACATGATATGCCATTAAAAAAAAACAAAGCTGCCTTAATTGTTGACCTGTTCCGTAAAGCAGGGAGAATTGTCTATTTTTCTGGGATGAGTGATTCATGCTAGTTTTCCACGTCTACATCTTGTTTATTAGTCATTTGTAGTGTCAACATATGATAAAATTACGTTTTGCATAGCTTGGTTGATTTGCTTCATACCAACAGATGTAAACGCAACTAATTCAGGTTAATTTTTATGTGACATTCTTCAAGTTTCCACAAATTTTGCATGATATAAGGGATAGAAGCATAGTTATATAAAAGAAACCTTAGGAGACGTACCGCTGCCAGCTAGCAAACACAGAGGACACTGAATTTAAAAGATGCTCTATTCAGTTGAGATTAATACTGCAACTAACGGTTTATTTAGTTGTTGATTAATCAATTATTCTGATGATTAATCAATGAATAAGAAAAAAAAAAGGTACATTCTGCAGACTTTTCATTTAACCACTCATGCTTTTTTTAAAACTCTGGCAATGGATGAGTTCTGTCTAATGATTATTCGAATGATCAATTAATCATCATTAATCGTTTCAGCTCAAGTTCAGATGCAGAAAAATAACCTTCTAATCATGGAATCAGGACGGCATTCAACAAGGCAATTAAAGCAAACGGTTTGAGATTGAGGTACAAGCTTACATTTCCAGTAGCATCTCTGTACATACAATAATCAAACCATACTCTTTCTGTAGCAAAGGTTGAAAACGCAGCTCACAGACACCCACCGTGGAATCCGACATTGCTTGAGCTACTTTGTAAATGAGCAAAAAATTCAATTTCTATTTGTGCAAATCTGACAGGAATAGCCCAAAATCTCCATTAAGTCCTGAAAGGTTTAGTAACGAGATGTTTATTAATATTGTCAGAAGGAACTGTGTATTCCATCAGAGGGTTGAAATTTGACTTGAGTGACAGTTGATGTAGGATTTTTGAAGGGCATTTGGGCAGCACCTGTCAAGTAATAACATTTCAACCTGTCTGGTACACTGGCTAATCTAAAATATTTAATCTCTGAATTATTTTCACATTCTTATTTCGCTTACTTACTTTGCTAAAGTCACACCTTGAGGTAAGGCTCATGCTGCTTATGAATAGAAGCTGCTTGTTTGCTGAAACAATGTGCGCATGTAAATATATAGTTATTTTCCTCATGCAGATGGGGATTCTGTTTTTAGATGCCAGTGCTGCATGCCAGATTGTGTGCTTGCGCATTTCAAGCTTCAGAGCCTATATGTATTCTTGCAGCAGAACTTTAGATCTGCGGGTTATTATAGGAAAATGAGAGGATCTGCAGACGAAATGGAGAAAAGGAAAGAACTCTGAAGGCACTGCAGTGTGATTACAGACTACGCTTGCTCCAATCGGTGGGGGGTGGAATTATTCCACAGCAGGAAGAAGAAGGAAACGCAGCTTAAACATGTACATCCAACTAAATATCCATAAGCACTGCAAACCACAGATAAAACATGTCGAGAAAAAGTCATAGTATTGCAACCCAGGTTACCCGGTGTGTTAATTAGTGAGGAGGCGGAGCACTGCTGAGAAGCAGACAATTTGCAGAGTCGCATCGTATAGCAATTTTTTATTTTTCCTCTTTCAGATACAACTTCTGTTTATATTCTGTACAGCACTGAAGGCACACAAAACCCAAAGATAAAATGGAACAGAAGTATATACAAAATATACAGAATAAATAAGTCAATCTAGTTAAAGTAGAAAAGCTACAGAGCGTGTGCTTACATGAGCTGTTTCTGAAAACAGGGAACATAAATCCGGTCCATTCTGCAAATGTCTCTGTCCTCAACTGTTCCTGGCTGTTTGTTGCTTTTCTTAATGATTTCAACAGAAAAATAATGGCGTCGGTCTCCCACATGAAATGAGCACATGGTCAGCGGCTCGTTTCTGGCAGAAATGAAAACTAAACCGTCTCAGCAGGACTCTTGTTGATTGTCATGCACCATCTTATGGCATTTTAAATAGTGCAATGCGTTTTGTACAAGTCGTGTAGATACTGTACTCCACTTTCTGACTGATCTGCCTCAGTCTGTATAAAAATAAAGTTCCTCTGACTGCAGCTCTACAGCGTGTTGGATCAATCATCTGTCAGGAGGAGAACCTTGCTCCTATCGCTGTGTTTTTTTGTGTGTTTTTTTCAGTGTACTTGGGTGTACGAACTGCTGACTCTACGGCACAACGAGAACTCCGGTTCCAGCATTAAAGCTGCTCTCGTGGGGGGTTGACAAGAGGAGGGGTGGTGTAATCAGGTCACGGTCAGAATCGGGATAGACTGAGTACGCGGAATTCTGGGTCAAGCACTGATTGAAATTCACTCAATTCTTTCCAAACATCTGCTTTATCCTGGGAGGAGGCCGAGCATGGGGAATGGGGGGGGGGAGTTGTGCTGCGTGGATCAATTCGCTCGGCTGCTCTAGGAGCATGAAAATTTAATCACATGTAAAAAGCTGATTGAGTGGATTTCAGCGTGGGCTTTAACCCAGGCCTGCTCTGCAGACGGCCACAGCTCCTTCCAAGTTTGATTTGGCTGAAAACGCTTAGTAGGGATGCACCGATCAGCTGGCAAGAGATAAAAACGGGACGATTTTCCCCTCCATCAGCAGGTTCAAATACAGGTAAGGTGAAAAAAAACTGAATTGAATTGTTTTTATTGATGACATACATCAGAATTCCTCTTAAAGAAGTATAACATAAAATTTGGCACAGATTAAAACAGAAATTGGTCTCAGCCAAAAAAAGCCTGATCGGTGCATCTCTAGAATATTCCACCACTAACAGATGAGCAGAAACAGAAAAATACATTCTGTGCTACAATAAACACATGTGCCTGTGTGTGTATATATCTATATATCTATCATATTTCTATGTTTATACATTTCACACTGTGGAAAATAGAGGGGGGCAAACAGGTCAAGGCACTTGATTCAGACATGATATGTCAGCTCAGTTAAACGCAGTCTGATGTTCCAGAACCTCCAAGTAGTCCGGCTCTGTGTGCAGGTTTGCTTTGAGCTCAAAGTACTCGTTCTTGGTTTGTTCCAGCATGACCTTGCGTGGTCTAGTGTACATTATTGTCTCCATTAGCTTTAGCTCCTCCTGGTGCCCTGGGACCTGCATGTCCATGGCAGGCTGCAGCTGCGGCAGGTTTTTCCTGAAGTACTCTGTTATTCCGAGCTGCTGCTGCAGCTCCTTCTCTCTTTCCAGGATGTTCCTGTACAGAGAGCTGGGAGTCCCCAGGGTCACAAAGTCCCCCGGCCGCTCCTCAGCTATAGCCCTGAACTTGGGGTTTCCCGTCAGCGGGGAGGTGTTCTCCTTCTCCATGATGCTCCGGCAAACGTGGTGCTTTGGATCATCCAGACTGTAATCCAGATCTGAGTCGTGGCCCTTGTGCTGGGAGCAGTAGGTGGGGTTCCGGCAGATCTGGACGATGGGGCTGTGAGATCTGTCCTCGTATAAAGAACCGGGTCCTGTCCTCTGGGTCACGGTGTGGTGGGTGGTCTTCTGCCCATACATGCTGTAGTGTAAATGGATTGGAGAGGTGGTGCTGGTGTTTTCCCGTGCTGGTTCCTCCGCTGCCTTTTTCTTTGCCCTCCGCCGCCTACGGTGCACCACGAAGACCACCAATCCGGCCGAGCAGAAGATGATCATGAGGACAAAGATGAGGAGGCTGAGGATGAGCACTGAGAGAGGTATGTTGTCGGTTAGGGAGCTTAGGAGACCCTTGTTTGCAGGGGGCACCTGCGTGACTGTGGACGTCTCCAATCCAGGACAGAGCATCTCGTGGCGAAGACTCCTCAGCTCTGTCTGCTTCACCTTCTTGGGGGTTTCACACAGAACAGAGCCCACCACCGTGTCTGTCTTAAGCTTCTCCACCCACTGCTTGAGACTGAGCAGGTCGCAGCTGCAGTCCCAGGGGTTGTCCTCTAAATAGATCTGCTCCAGCACGTTGAGCTGATCCAGCACGTTGCTCACCGGCAGGTGCATTAGCAGATTCTTCCTCAGGTTTAATTTGACCAGGGGAACGTTGCGGAAGATCTGAGCTGGAAGGGAGCTCAATTGGTTGTTGTTCAGTGAGAGGAGCTTCAGTTTGGGCAAGGGGTTGAATGTGCCTGGCGCAATCTCCTTGATGAGGTTGTATTCCAAGTAAAGAGACTCCAGGTTGTGGAGGCCCACGAACATGGTGGAAAACAGCTTCTCGATCCTGTTCCCGTTGAGGTGAAGCTTTTTCAAGCTGCTCAGGCTGAGAAATGTTTCGTTATCGATGTAGTCGATGCGGTTGTTGGCCAGGTTGAGCAATTCCAACCTGTCGTATGTGACGAAGTCATACTTAAAGAGTTTCTGGATCATGTTTCCTGTCATAACCAGCTTAGTAGGGCTCTCCTGAAGTATTCCGATATCAGACACCTTCTGAATCCCTCTGTCCTGACAGTGCATCAATAACCCAGCCTCCGGGTGATTGTGGCATGAACAGTGCTCCACGCAGGGACTGTCGGGAATATGGGAGGGTGTCTGTTTGGGAATCTGAGCCACCTTGGATGACGGCGTAACAACCATATCCATTGATGGCGGTCCCTCCAGCGGGAGGTCTTTGTGGAAAGGACATAGAACATCCCGCTTGACTTTAGCCAGAATGGTTCCCTTCAGGTGCTGCGGTGAGCTGCACACCACGTCGCTGATGACCGACTGCGCCCTCATGTTCTCCATCCAGGTCTTTAAATGGAGGACGTCGCAGTCGCAGATCCAGTCGTTGTCCTCTAGGAGGAGCTCCATGATGCGCCCGATGTGCTCCAGAAAGCCCACGTACGGCAGTGTCTGGAGCTTGTTGCCTCGTAGGTCTAGGTGAGTGAGCGGCACAAAGCGGAAGATGTTGCTGGGTAAAAACTCGATGGAATTGTCATTGAGGATGAGGACTTTGAGGCGGATCAGCTTGTTGAATGCCCCTGGCTCGATGATCCGGATGAAATTCGTGTCGGCTTGAAGGAACTCTAGATTTATCAGACCCTGGAAAGTGTCCTCTTTCAGGGTGACAAGAAAATTGCTATTTATGTGGAGCTTTTTCAGCGAACCGAGAGTGTTAAAGACCCCTGGCTCCAGCTCCTGTATGCTATTACCCCCGATGTGTAGAGAAAGGGCGCCCCTAAGCCCTTCCATTTCCTCCACTCGGAGTTCCACTAAGTCATTTTTGTAAAGGTTCAGATGGAAGGAGACACCTGACGGGATTTGGATTTGGGAGATTTTGCTGATGTTCCTCTGCTCGCAGTTGAGATGAAGGATGCCGTCCTTTGCCTCGCAGGAGCACAGAGACTCACACGACTCGCTGATGGAAGACGACGCCTTTGAGGGATAGATATCTTGGGTGTGAGCTGCCGACAGAAACAAACTGATAAAAATGATCCAGGGCTGCATTTTGGACCTGGATATCTGTGGAGACAGAAAGGAGAGGGGAAAAAAAGTGGTTTGAGTACATTTGCTTCAGAAACAAATAAAAACACTTGGTAATTAAAACATGATTGTTTTTTTTTTTGTTTGTTTAAAACATGATTGTTTTAATTATCATGCTCCAAAACGTAGTTTCTACTGAGCAACAAAGATCGAGTTCAAACATGCTTTTATGAGGTAATTATATGCATGTAGGGAAAACAACTGGTTCTGTATTGGATTAAGGCACAATTCAGGAAAGCCTTAAAATAAACAAATTCACCAACTCATTTCTGCAACTCTGGACAGGTTTGTCTCCTGCAAGAGACCTTGTGCAAAGTTGGAGAAAATACAGAAAAATATAAATTTCCTCTCATACTTATTATATTGTAAAGTTTTTTATTTAAAACTTTACAATATAATAAGTATTTTTGGTAACCTATATCCAGTAGTTTTTCAACAATATCAATTAATTATTGACTTAAACCAAGCATCCTAACATACTGAAAATTTACTTATTTAATTTAATCTTATTTAAAGTATACTAATATATTTGAACTAGAAACTAGACCACAAATACTTGGTAAAATTTTGTTTTTGCAATGTGATAATAAAGCAAGTAGTCTTTTGCAGGTTTTTTTCTTCTAGGATTTTCCTGTATTTTGCCCAAACCATCTTGTAACTCTAAGTAACTTCCCATTCAAATTAATTTAATATATAGCATCAATAAACCATGTTAATTTATATCAGTCTGTCTCTCCTCTTTGAATTTCCATCGCAAACTTTTCAGGACATGTAGCACCTCCTTATGCTGTCACCACCATTGTTCTCTGTGGTTGGTTGTGTTCTTAAGGTTGATTTTCTTCCATAAAGCGTTTTGCTTGCAGGAGGAAAAAGGTAATTTATGATCTGCTCTGACTGGAAATCCTTCTTTGACATGTTTGGTCATAACCTGTGCTCTGTTTGATGTCCAAAAATATTGGAATGCTGTTTTCTGACATAATGTTCCTAGGAACTTCTTTACCTCTTTATCCCTGACTACTCTGGTGCGTTTCTTGGTGTCCATGATGCTGTCTGTTCTTACATTTACCCTTAATGACTTAAGAAAGCAACAGGATGTGTTTAGAGTAAAAAGAATGTAAGACATCCAAACCACCTGAGATGTTTCTTGCTAAAAATGACTAGCATCACAATTGGTATTCAGACAGTGGGAATTAATAAGATTTTCTGCAGCATTGGGTTTTATTTCCAGAAGCCAAAATGCATTTGGATTGTACTGAAGGACATTAACCTTCTGACTACACAAGAAAAGAGACGAAGATGCTCCCTTTCCACTGACTCAGTGTGGGATACTGCTACTTTAAAAAAATGACTCTCATTCCACTGAATTCTCTGCCCTTTATACATGCTGACTCATCTGACTTAAGACTTTCTCAGCGTGAGTCATCCAATGTAAAAGTCGATTCAGTTCATGTCAAAGCCACATTTATGACAGCTGCTCTATCTGACTGATGAGGGGCTTTGTGTTTCTGGTTTAAACATATCAGTCTGAATCCTTTAAGGTTATCTGATGGTTTCTTCTCAAAAGCTGGCAATGGTGTTCGCTAAACTTTCAGCCGAGCTCTTATGAAGAGGATTCCAGCTGAATTTCCACTGAGTGACAAAGGGAATAATAAAATTGGACTTTTCCAAAAAGCAGAATCAGCATTTGATCGAAATCTATTACACAAAGTTGACTAACACTGCACGGATCAAAAGCTAATTCAGTCCCAGGGGACCGGTGGGGAAATGTAGACATCTTTCTAAGATCAAGGAAGAGCCAGACATGCCGTGTTAGCTAACAGAGTTCTTCAAAGAGGTAGGATACAGAATATGACAGCTCTTCTTGGTAATGAATCTGATTAGCTTCTGAAAAAAGCAAGAACCGGGCGAGCCCGGCTCAGCTGAGTTTGTTGAAGAATGAATCCTCTGACTCAGCCGCGATAGTCAGCCTTTCTTTTGAATTAAGTTCGGGAGAATACTTCCACCCAGTTGAGAGTCGATGAGGTGTGGGCGCACTCTGACGGGGTGTTTGGCCTGCAGCAGATACTGGGGGTGTGTGTGTGTGTTGACACTGGGGAATGTGGACTCAAGTAAAAATATAAATTCTACCTCTGTTACGCAACACCACACATATTCTTTCAATCTCTCACTACAAACAGAAGACCTCAGAGAAGTTTGGCTTTCCCTCTCCACTATAACTTTACTCACTTTCTTTGATAAATTATTGTGCGGTCGAGTGGAAATTATTGATTAAAGCCCAGTCGTTGCTATTAGGTATTCAGACATAAACTGCAAGGTCAGTGTCAGCATTCCAGGCACATATCTAGACTCGCGCTCATTTCCAAGGACCGGAAAATCAGAGGTTTGCTTGTTGCAGATGACCGTAAAAAGCTGCTTCTTCCCAAAATAAGGAAATCGATCGCTATAAATGCGATTGATCATTCGCGTGCAGTGTGTCTTAAAGTGAATGTACTAGTAATCCCTCCCTTTCCAGAGTAATTAGTTGTGTGTTGTTGCCTCCAGGGATATCTTGTGCTCCAAATTGCCATGAAAATCTCTATAAGTCAGACATCAGCACAGTGAAAAATCTCCCCAAGACAAACTCATTATAAAGCTGCTACAAGACCAGGATTTGAACACATGAAATAGGAGAGTAGGTTATTGCAGTCAGAAAACCCAGTGTTAAACATGCAGGAAGTTACTCCTATTGTAATGTAAAAATTCCATACTGTTCCAGTCTAAGGAGTCTTCAAAGACAGACAAATAAATAGACATAATGATAAAAGAACAGATGAGGGGGAAAGATGAACAAACATGAGCAAATTAAGAGATATAAACAACTTGACAATTGAGTAAACCTGCAACAAATGATTGGTCAGACAGAAGACTGAACAGACACGAATGGTCAGTGGCACAGAGTGGGACAAAATTCAAGTAGAGCAAATGAACAAAAATTTGGACAAATAAAATGGACATACAGGCTAGAAAATAGAACCAACAGTTGAATGAAATGGCAAATGGATAGATAGGAATGGACAACTGACAGACATAAATGACATAAAGCAACCAAATGGAGAGACAAAAAAAGAAAGGAAAACAGAGGGACACAAGCTATTTCTTTTTGCCTCCAAGTTTATTCCGATCTGGGGAATTCTTTAGTCAAGTTTTATCATTTCTTTTGTCGTTTTTCAGCATTCCCCCAAATGTACCAAACCCACGAGTGTGATTTTCTGCGAGCTCCAGCTGCTAATGTTTATGAACGGTAAAATGAAAATTTAATTCATTAATCTCATTAATTATGAATTGTTTATTCAATAAAAAACACCGGGATAGGGAATGTAAGGTTGGGACGGAGATATCTTCCCTTTTATTAGTTATCAGCAAGAGCTTGTTTGAGTCCCTGCCTGAAGCAGCCACCACTGTGCCCTGTTGGCTTCCACGACAATACAAGATGAAAAAAGGGACTATTAGAAGATGTTATCTGCATGATAGCACTGCTGATGGGAGGTATTTGAGGCAGGAGCCTGCTGCTCTCTATCTTACGTATTTCAAACAGACTTCTTTAACAGATCCATTTTTTAGGCAATCAATGTTGCGTGCGACTCCTCTGTGACGGCTGGAGGAGATGAAGCATTTTTCCGGTCTTGAATTGCGCTCCCATGTATGGATTTGAATGTGCTTCTTTCGCTGTTCAGACAATTCAATTAGGAATCTTGCAAGAGCTCTGAGAGATCTCAGCTCTCCTCGCTGTCTGACATCAAAAGCGATGCGGACCTGAGGTGGGTCGGACCCCGGAGATGGAGTCGAGAGGAGAAGGGAAAGGCGGTGATGGAATATTTATCAAACATGGAGCCCCTCCAGCTGCTGTAACACAGACAACAGGGTCTGCCCACTTATAAACCCATAAATAGCCTCTTCACACTTCATTTAAGCCAGCTGTAAAGTGTTGCGGTGCACTGAGGTGTTCCATTATATCATGAGACCTTATCATATCAAGTCTTGTATGACCAGGACTTAAATAGGTAATGTCTGAGAACTGACTTTGTACACGCTTAAGAAAAAAATAGATTTGTATTAAGTAGTTTGGTATTCTCACATCTAATTTAATGCTATAGGCCTTGTGGTCGCATATGTCTTATCTGAACCTTTGGCAATGAAGCACCACACAGAACAGAGCTGAACATGGACCTTGAGTTGAACTGTACTGCATAGAGTGCGCTCTATCCAGCAGACAGCTTAGTATATTAATTTGAGAGGAAATGAACACAGCTGTAGTCGTGTTCAGTGCTTGTCACTGTCAGAGTAAGTAATGCACGTTGGAGCCGTGAACAGCCCACGAGGCAGGAGCCTGATCCATTTTTCTGTAGGGGAAGGCGAGTATGAAAGGCTTGTTATCCACGGTGGCGTCCCACAGATCCGCTGGCTCGTCCGACTCGGATGAAAGTTGTATGGATGTCACTACGCTGCTGAAAATTGAGTCAAAGATTCTCCATCAGCTGAGAAATGGATGGCACTGTACAGCCTGAAAGCAATCAAAACTTCTGTAAACTCCCTCCATCTGCAGTATGTTGGCATTAACCAGAACCAGAATAGATTTGGTGTAAATCTCTACTTGCAGACCTTAACTTCCTGATACAAACATATGCTGATAGAACTAAGAATAGAAGCACCAGGTCTGCATAAGGAGGAGGAAAGAGAGGGTGGCTCACCTCCCTATGGCAAGGGTGATTTGCCAGGCTTGCATTTCAAATGGTCTGTTTAACTAATGCGCAGTAATTAGTTCTCCAGAAATGAACAGCAGTGTTATAACAGCGGCATCGAGGCGCGTTTTGCAGGAAGACCCATCTGCGGCCGGCAGATGTATGTTTGTCGCCGACGACGCTGTCGCTTTAAAAAGCGACGCTTTCTGCTCTGCAGTGAGTCACCGGCAGGGACTGGCATACTGGAAATGGATCTGTTCAGAGCAGGCAATAAAAAAGGTAGCTGTATGAGAAAAGCAGGAAAATGACATGCAGCAGAGACCATCTAGTTTTGAGTGGTGCCCAGCATAGTTCATAACGAGTGGTTAGCCTGAATCAGAGTTGATAAACTGATCAGAGGGAAGGTTGTTCTTTTTTTTTAGAGATACTGGCCAAAATATTACCAACTTTAAATATTTAACCTAACCTGGGTTTCTGTGACAGCAACACAAATCTGAAAACTGTGGGATGCATTTCCACCTCTGATGCATTAAAATAAAATCCAATGCAAGAAAATGTACTTCAGACATCTAATTATAAGATAGGCATTCTGTATGTAAATACAGCTGTGTTGACGTTAACAGATGTTTTTTGTTAACCACTTTGTATGAAACATGGTAGCAGTATCATGCTGTGGGGATGTTTTTATTTTCACAGCAGGGAAGCTGGTTGGTCTTTTCAGGACCTAAATATTGATACCGATGGAAGAAATGCCTGAAAGACTTACAGCTGATGCTACAGTAAAAATCGTGGACTTGCAAAAGCATTTTAAGATGTTATTTGTAAAGAATAAAAAAAAAACCTCATATTTAAACACTGGATGTTGTTTCATAGAAGTAAAACTGAATAAAAAAATAGATAATATCCTCATTTACTCATCAGATCCTTTGGTCTGATTTTCTTTTTTATTAACCTGCCAGTCACTGATACCATTATGCTCCACATTGTTGATCTATTAAAAAAAGTTTGAATAAAATATATTCAATTTTCTGTTTTTAAAGGTGTTGAAAATTAGGAAACAGTTGAAGCAGCATGAATACCTTTGCAGAACTGTCAGACAACACACTTAATCTACATCTAAAATATGCGGAGATGACAAATCTGCTCACTGAGCTGGAACAAAACAAGTTTCAGTGCAAAAGATTTTCTTTTACCAACTCCTTAAGCAGAAATCATTAAAAACATTTAGAAAAATGTTTAAAACAGCAAACAATTGAGTTACCAATCAGAAACTCAACCTGCTGTTAGTATAAACAGACATGGTATTATCACCTCTCCCCCGTTACCTCCTAAAAAATAAAATCTTATAGGGAAACTTGTATAAAACAGTCAGTAGGTGCTAATTATATTGAACGGTAAGCTCCCAGCTCTTCAGCAGAATCCTGCTGGGTTAATTAATTGGACAAACTTGTATAAAGTCGACCTACCAGTGACTGGAATAATAAGAAACTAATTAATGACAATTAGGGAAGAAGCTTACTAAAAAGATATTGTGGATGCCAGAAGCAAGCATCTGCTTCTGGGTGACTATTGTTCATGTTGGCACATTGTAGAGGGATGTTAAGCTCATGCATGCTTATGAGGCATATCATCAAAACAACAGGGGCCCCAGCTTTAAGCCCTGAGGGTAAAACCTTTCAGCTACCCAAGCAAAAATACTGCTACTATCTGTATATCCTGTTATGGAAAAATAGAAAAAGAGGTCAAAAGCTAAGCCTGAATCTACTGCTTGCTATTCTTCCTTCGCCTTGCCCTCTGACTGTACATTCACCAGATGCTGGCGTAATTCGCTCCAGTGTCGCTCCAAAGATCGGCGCAAGTTCGCTTTGTGATGCGCAGCCGGTAGAAGTAAAAACCCCACCTGCTTGAAGCTCTGAGCCGACCAATTTCTGGTCCGAGGAAATCCAGTCTGCTGCCGGCGGAAACAGAATGCGAGAGGCTGATGGAAACCGTGTGCAGACAGAGGCAGATGAGTGGAAAATCCTTTCATGGAAGACAGAATAACACCCTTCTGAATTTAAAAAGATGTCTCACTGAGTTTTAGTCTCAGTGAGACTAAAAATCAGTCTCAATCTTTAGAGTTTTCCAAATCTCTGTATTTGGGAAACTTTAGAAATCTTTCTGTCTGTATGGCCTCTTTTCTGCAACAGTGGCAGACTTAATTGAGTGCCTAACGACTTAACAACTGGCCAGACTTGAGACGACCTGTATCGTCCGCCTGGACAAAACCAATTAACTTGGAATGCCACCGAGAGCAATTAGAGCTGTTCCGGTTAAAACCCGGGACAGAAGCTTGGAAGTATACTTTTTGTTTTTTAATAAAAGCCAGTCTCTAAAATAACCAGAAGTCCTTATTTGTTATTGAAACAGATTGGGTTGGATATTGGTGTTGTGAAGATTAGCAGCATTTACCAACAATACAGGAAGACACGTGACGTGGGTGCCACAGATGGGAGTGTTTGACTTCAAACAAAGGCAGTCGGGTGTTTGCTGTCCTAAATAATCTGCTCGCTAAGCATTTCGTCAGAATCACAAAGCCATCATACTCCCGAGAAGCCTTTTTGTCATTTAAATACTATCAATCATGCACCATTTTTTCTCAGACTAAGGAGCAGCGGTGCCCCAAGTGGAACAGACATAATGAGGAGCCCTGTGAGGACTCTATTGACTCACCGGTCCTCCAATAAAAGATGGCTGGCCTACAGCTCTTCTGTTCCTCTAGAAAGAGAGCTTTATAGCAAGTAGCACTTTTGGTGAAAGTGGCTATTTCCTTGCAGGTGTCTCGGATAAGACACTCACAGACAACAGTAAAACTGCATAATAACTAGGCGTCTTGTTCGACAACATTTGCCGGAAGAAAAGTCCAACCTGGTCATTTACTTTAATACACACTAATGTATTGGGGGCAAAACCACAACAACCTGCCTTAGCAGCATCTCAGCGTGAGATGGTGAGGGTTGTTTAATTTCATTTCAGCGTGACATCGAATAGCTTCCCCTACTCGTCACCATTTTCCCTACCTCCTCCGAATTGGAAGTGATGCGGCTCGCCCTAAAAAGTCAACATGGTCACTAAATACACCCACGAAGTTGCTGGGATCCTGCCAGCGCCAGCGGCCTCTCCGCTGCAGTCCAGGAGAAATGATAATTATGACATCCGCCCCCTCAAGTGGCAAGAGACAGTTCAACTCGCTCAGCCAAGAGAGCAGGCCCTGTTTTATTTTTCGCTGAATATTTGCGATTGATTCAACATTTTCTGGGCTGCTCCTCTCCGCCTGAACAGAGCCTGATAGCAGCTTAAAGTTGCAACTCTAAATCTGCATCAGTCAGGCCAATATTATTTGGCTGCTTTACTCAACAAAGCACCTGGTCAAACACATAATTGTGCTTACCTTCATTGCCAAGGTACTTATCACCACTAAACCAAAGGATATCTATGACAATATATTTGTTTTTGCCCTAATTTCCTGTAGCTGCCTGATTATTTCATATGAATCTATTGCAACAAGTCAGGATCTCACACCTCTTACACTTTCACTGTCAAAATGTCAGACTTTTCCAGGAGGTTAAATGTTTTTGGCTAGTTTTTACAGTAGAGTAAGTCTAAAAATACATTATTCCACAATCAATTTTCTTTTCTAATCACCCTTGCATCCAAACTTTTCTAGACTGAATAGAAATCTGAAGCATGCCGCATCATTTCTCCCTAAATCACCCAGGACAAACATTCACTCCAGTGACATATAGCTAAGCTGTTTGGCTATTAACCATTGATTCATCCAAGCAAGAAATTGGAGCCCAGACTCAATTATGCAATTCACAACCTAATTAGAACACTGCCTTCCTCATTAACTTCCATTTAAAAAAAGAACTATAGCCTCATGTAGTAGACAACGATGCTGCAGGACCGAGAACTGAACGAATTAGCCGTTATTGAAAGCGTTCTGATTGGCTCTGACGCAGCGCGCACTAAACACACCTGTGACAAATGAGTCTTAATTCAAATATTAATGCGCAACATGTCCATCTATAATAAATGCTGCATAAAGCGACGCGTCGGTGATGCGTTGTTATAATATGAGTGACAAACGCTCAAAGCTAACTTTAATAACGGGAAACATCAGTCCAGGTTGCCGAAAGGCAGCGCAGCACTGTGGGAATACTGTAACTGTGTGTGGCAGACGGCCAGGTGTGCTGGAGTTAGGTAACGAAGCACCCCACACCTCCCAAGTCATTTTCTGTCGAACATGCCCTCTGTTATGTTATTTCTGTCCCACGTTTATATATATATATATATATATATATATATATATATAGTATATAAATGGCTGCAAATTGCGCTACAAGCTGGTTTTAACATGCCCGTAATTGAACCTGAATTTCCACAGTAAACTGGTCCGCAGCTGTAATTAAAAGTAATTAAACATCTTATAAACGCATGCATTCTCAGCGCCTCTCAGCTTCGTGACTTACCGAATAAAACCGAAGTGGAGAAAAGGAGGAGGGCAGTCCGAATGTCAGCATACTCGTACCATTTTTAAATGTGGCCAGCCGATGCATAAAAAGGGAGCGATCGGCCGTCTCTGTTGTCCAATATGAGCTCCGTTCAAGCAAAAAAAACAAAACAAAACAAAAAAAAAAAAAACGGTGAAATAAACTTCAAAACCGTCCCGTCTGCTCCCGTTTGCCCTTTCTTCTGCTTGTCTCTCGGGTTCCAGTTATTCCAATGCACGGAGGGGGCAAGCTTGGGCACTCAAGTCCCGGGATGATGGGTGTACACCCTCCGCAGAGTTGATTAAGATTAAAGTTGAAGGTTCGAGGTAACTCATTTAAAATAGGCGGTTGCACCTCTTCAGAAATCCGTGCAGCTCTTGTTGTGTCGGCAGCTGTCAAACACGCACTCCGCTCTGCTCAGCTCTGGCGCTGCATGCGCCGCGCGCTCTGTTTAGTTAACCAATCTGAGTTGTATTGGTCTCGCGCAGTCATTTGCATGCCGTAGAGGTGGACAAGTCAGAGAGCCGTTGTCAGGGTAACTACAGTATGGAAAGGTGCTTCCGTTTTGGACTTTAAAAATAAAATCTGCAACGTGGGGCTTTAAAAAAAAAAAAAGACTTTCTGAATGTATTTAAATCATCTTTTAAATAAAACACAAATAGGATTTGTTTTAACCTTTAGTAACACTCAATTCTTTTACATCCAAGTTCTAAAATCTAATTTTAGATTAGGTGAAATCACCAAGCTTCCGTCATTTCATTGGTAAAACTTGGGAAATGATGGGTCTCTTCCTAGCCAAACAGCCGGTGTGCGACTTGACGGCAAGATGTGACTAGCGCTGAGGGAGGTGAATCCTTAAATTAAGGACAACCAGTATTGGTTTTGTGAAATCTTACTATGTCACTAATTTTACTGTAAGATTGTATGCTTTTCTGTAGAAAATCACTTTTTGTATTTAAAACAATTTTAGATTAAGCACACTGTATTTTTTTTTTTCTTAGTTGTCCCACTTTTCTACACCATGCACCTGAAAATTAGATGTGGCTTGACTTCCTACCCGAAAACAGTTTCATTTGATTTCAGTTGAGTATAATGTTAAGTATTTTCATTGTTATTCAAGTCATTCTCCATGACGTCTTAGTTGTTTTTAGTTCATTATTAACTACGGAAGAATGTCATAGATAATAATTAAGAGTATTTTTACTTGTGAAAATTTGTATCTTCATTGTGCATAATGTCTGTTGCGAAGAGCTTCTTGTTAGTGTTAAACCCAGATCAGGCATAATTTTGTATAATTTTGACTGGTTTTCAGTTATATACAAGTATATTCGTAGTCATCCAGGACATAACAATTAAGTACAAGGCATCTGGACTACTTCTGTTGTTTAAGTTATTTCCCCTCTCATGCTTCTTTAGTCCTGAACATGGTTTGACATATTATTCATTGTAATCAGTTGTGCTCTAAAGCTATACATGGCTAAACTTCTCCAGAAGACAGCGACGGATCCTTGTTGACAAGAAAATCAAATGATTTGGGAATATTTATAGATTAGAAATTTTCACCAAACACTGCTGTGGTAAAAAAAAAAAAAGTTTTCTTATTAAACTTTATTGCAGTGTAAGAATGTTTTTAGTGAAGTATTAATAAAAAGTAACATTATTTTTAGGCTGCACACTATCTGCGGTTTATGTTTGTATTAATAAAGTTAACGTTGAATACTTAAGGATTTTTATATCCATTGTCACATCATCATAGATACATTTAACAATGTTGTATATTTGATACTTATGTAATTGTGTAAAGCCCTAATCTTGGTTTATTATATTAACATTTATAACACTGATCTATATTAGTGATTTATACCACAGTTTTTGTGATCTGAAACTTTTCACAGTGACAAAAGCAAGAAGAGGAGCAAGTAGTTTTTAACAGCCCTGTTGACATAATTGTCTTAATAGTTAGGATATCAAAAATTTTGTCCTAATTATTAAGAATATCGTTTTTATTCTTGCAGTGTAACAAATTCAAACTCTGTCTCCTCCCACCCATGGTCCAATTTACTTTGCTGGTGTCTAAATGGGGCAGAACCATTAACTCAGACAGAAAGGCTCTGTTGCTGTTGGACAGAGTGCCTCCTCTATGAGGTTCCTATCTAATTGTGGGCCAAAAAAAAAAAATCTTACATTGATAAGCTTTAATTAACCTGCTGATCTCAGCCTCAAGGACAAATACAATACTCTATACAGCTGGCACAAACAGATAATGCTTCCAGAATAGACTTGTCTAAAGTAAAAATGAAACAATAGTTTACTATTGAGGCGCATCATTTATAACACTTGTAATAGTGTAAAATGGCTTCATGATAAATAAAATTAGAGTCTTGGTGTATAGTGAATGCTAAATCCATCACACAGCCAACAGAAATCATGCCACTTTGCGTCCTTGAAAACGACTCCAGCGCTACCAGCGCCAGCTGAGTTGTTGCTCAGCCTGACCCCTACCCTCCCTGTGGCGCGGACACTCATAAACCATCACCATCATCCGGACTCACGCCGCCACGCGACAACTTTCAAAGCGCCAAATAGTTTATCTGATTAAACTGCTCTGAGTAATTTAGGGGAAGTAAGTGATTAATCTGAGTCTAACCCGTTCCCTCTGAGCCACTGCTCTCCGCAGGCTGATCACTTTCAGATGGGTCAAGAATGTCCCCCTCACCTTGTGCTTTAGCGTACTGGCTGCTTAAAACCAGGCAGGTTTGTCACGGATTAGTGTAAATTTGCTCCCATCTGGAACATCAGAGAGGTGCTTGACCTCACTGATCACACAACCTAGATATTCTCTCAGAGGAGGCCGTCTGAGAAATGAGAAGCCAGACTTTAATAAACCGGAAAGGTTATAACCTTGAAATTACACAAGAAGCTCAATTACCCTAAATGTTGACGGTCTCTGCAGTGTTGTTTCTCAATGCACATAACCTTGAAGTAACCAAAAATGAGCCTGAATTTTATAGTATAAAGTTTGCTTTTAAATTTGGGTAATAACAGATGGTGGGTAATACATGGGACTATGGAATAAAACCACCCGTTTACAGTGCTCTTTCAATTTTACTATGCCAAAAAACTCCATACTTTTCCAAACAAATTTTATACAACTTTGAATAGAAATAGAAAAAAACAGTCTATCCATCTATCTATGACAGATCCTGGATGGATAAATGGATGGACAATCTTAGATGATGAATGGATGGACATTCTATTTAGATGGGCAAAGAAGTGATTTGATGCAGGAACAAGTAAATGTAGCCAATCTTATCAATTGTTTATAACTTTTCGTCAGCTGCTCGACTTCCTTCTCTTTCCCAAAAAAATTTGGTTGGACACAAAATAAATAGAATTCAGAGACTTTTATTCCAAAGGAAATTTAAATTTTGTAACCGATATAATCCAAGTGTGTTCAAAGAATGGCTGTGGATTGTACCTCATCACCGTCATACATGACATGACATGTTGTGAAGTGCTTACGCCTCGGTTCCTTGCAGTAAAAATGATATTTCAACATAACATGCCTTGGATATCACCATCAGCTGTTGGTAGATCTGCTAATCCATCTCATTTGCTTTTGCCACTCCAAAAATAAAAAAAAAACAACCAAAACTGAAAAAGTACAAACTAGTGAAAGGGAACTATGACCAATAGTGTGACATGAACGTCTCACTCTTTCACACCTGAAATGACCTGGGTTCCAATTCCAGATATCAGCTTAAACAGACTGTGTACGAAACCATTATTAATATATCCCCTCTTCTAGATAACTGTTTGAAATTCCCCATTGTCCTTTTCTTGTTTTTGAAATCTAAATAAATCCTTTATTTCAATTGCAAAGTAGGCTCGGTTTTAAAATAGACAAAAGACGAGATGTGTATCTGTTTTGTTTGCATGTGATGCTTTGTGGCTTGAGGTGCTGACAGGCCCTGCTGTTGTAGTTATCATCTCACTGACGGCAGACTATGTTTAATTATTTACTTCTTTTTCCATCACCGTGTTGTTTGATCAAACAATGAGGCGCTTTTTGCTCATAACCAAAGATAATGTGCCGCAGTCATGGGCAGATGGTTTCATCAATAGGGACTACGTTTCATAATAAACTGGACCTGATTAACAAATGAGTTTCGTGCTGCTTCCACCTGCAGTAAATTCCACTGAAACGAGGCCGAGCTGAAGGAGAAAGGACGGACACACGGCTATAAAAAACAATGTTTACATGAATAATTTCAGCAAATTCATATTCCATCCCCAATTCAGACCCAGTCACCCCTAGTCTAGCAACACATCTCACACTGCAACCCAGGGAGGAAACTCTGATTCTTTTGTGTGTTTTAGTCGGATGAAGGGATTTGATACATTCTGTGAACAGCAGAGCCTCAAACATATCATTAAGAGTTGTTGCTAAGTGCGATCAACACTGTTGATCACATTTAGCAACAACCATTTCCCTCTATTCATTTGGCATTGTAAAGGTTAAAGTTCATGAAGAAACAATTGGAGAACAACTTGTTTGGAAAATTTGCTCGGAAAAAAACTCTTCTCTCTAAAGAATATGGTTGCCCAACTTACATTTGCTAGCTTGCACCTTAACAGCAATACTTCTGGAAAACTATTATTTGGACTGCAGTTGTTGTTGATTTGTGCTTTACTTGCAGCCATAGAACATGGGCATCTTGGGGTTACACCAGTGTGTCAGAAAACATGTCCGATAGCTACACTTTGGCTTTACCTAGCATAATATCCTCAATCATTCTTGGTTTGAGGATATCAAACCAAACAATGGTTGTTTGGAACTAGCGCAGATGTTTCAATAGTTAAACACTCTTGGTCTTTTTCATAGTGTCCTGCCTTAAAACTCAACAATGGATGGCAAGTCTTACTAAATATTTCCTTTTTTCAGTCAATTATAAATGATCAACTGTTTATCTGCTGCTGGAACTATTCTGCTGAGTTCCTTCTGCCACAACTTGTAAGATTTACAACCGTTTAATATTTTCCCCATTCACGGATAGCAGCTCTCTCAATGGTTTCCACAGCCTTAGAAATGGATTTTTAAACCTTATAGTTGTCACTATTTCAACCAATTTCTTCATATTGGGCCCATATGTGATTGTTTTTTTTTTCTTTTTTAAGTAAGCTTTTGAAGTAGATGTGATAGTTTATGGGTCGACACGCTAGAATCCATTAAGGTGACGTAAGTGTTAGTATATCACAAAGACACATGTACAGGAAAATGGCTTTTGAATTGCGGTTAGTGATCGCCATGTACGAAAGGCCTACATTGAGTAATGACAGCAACAAAACAGCATTGGAGAATGTGACAGGAACAGCTCGCCAAAAGCTTTTTCAACACATCTCTCATTTTTTTCGTTATCACAATCATGGTGCACTTAACGGTTTAAATCCTTCCGCTGAGTCCACAGCATGATCTGTGCCCTCGCTTTCTTCCAGCGCTCCTTCAGTAATGAGTGCAATGTTACCTCTGCATATCGAAGGGGACAGGGCAGACATTGTAGCGCACAATTACATGCTCCCCCCCATTCGCCTGATAAGCAGCAGACATGTGCACTGAGAGGAAGAGAGCCTGGAGATATTCAAGGGCAGCACACCATTAACTAACAGCAACAGCAAGACTTCATCTGTCCTCACGTTAGATGTGGGCTGCAAACATGTGGGTGAATACTCAAAAACATTTTTCTTTTTTTTTTTTTCAGAAAACTCTTACATTTATTATAAGGCAATGGAGATTTGGTTATTTTGCAAATATCTGGATTTGCTGGAGTACAAGTTGAGGCTCTTATGATGCATATTTTAACAAGTTATATCTCTCTGAGATAACTTCCAAAGACTGTATGTTTGCTTAATGGGGAACTTTTACATAATATTTTACATAATTATTCTGCAACATGTACAATAATGACCCATGTAATCCTCTGTCAAGGGCACATTTTCCGCTGCATTGTAAAGGACAAATAATACAGTAGCTGCATTCTTGGATTTGTTTAGACCTGAAGGCACGTCGATTTTGCAGCTCCAGCCCTCGCTGCCTCTACTTTTAGTCCTTCTGATGTCACTTGCAGTCATCCTCACGGAAATAACACGGCCCCCTCCGCAAGAAGCCCAGAGGAAAATCCTCCCCAAAGACGACGTCCTGGAGACAGGGGACAACTTTGCCTGTTGTGCGTGAGGAGAATCTCTCCAAATAGCGGAGATCCGCTTGTATCCGCGTGTGTTTTTTAGTCTTGGCCCAAGGAGTCGATCCGCCTACAGTCCAGCACCATGCCGCTCATGTGCCGCAGCCTGTCTCACACGCTCTGCATCAGAATTTTTATGGGGGGGGGGGGGAGTAGTCTTTCCAGGGCTCAGTCTGTTCTCCTGTCAATAGGAGAATGTGCAGAAAAGGGCCTTCAAAACTTAAACTTCAGAATCCCATCGAATGCCTGCACACCACTCACCTCGAGCTGTCAATCATGCAAAGCTGGTAAGCAAAAGTCTACAGGCTGGAGCTGTGTGGGATTGAAGTCGATGAGCACAGCGTGTTGTTGAGCCTCAGAATATCCATAGTAGACGTTTGGAAAGTGAACTGGATGTAAATTATGTGAGAGTCTCTTACAGTATTTTAAAACAACCATCTTTTTATACCCCAGAAAGCAAGAAAAGAGTTTTATTTCATGCTCAAATGATACAATATATTCTGAATCATCTGTATCATCTAGCTTTTTTAACATTTATTTTTACACAGAGTGAACATAGTCAAACCCCAAAGTGTTGAAGCATGTAACCTGGTGTGAACGAAAAGCTTCACCTTGACTTGGTCACTGCAACAAACTGATTTTTTTTTTTTTTTTTTTTACTCAAGGCTTCTGTAGATTTGTTGTTCTGTTTTAGATCAGTTTACTGCTGATGACTCAGTTTTAGTCAATCATAAGGGAAAATGGCCTCAGATTTGACTAGAACACCTTGATGTAGAGGAGTCAAGGGTCAACTCATTAACTGCAAGGTTTCATGTTTTTTTTTTTTTTTTTGCCTCAAAACTAGCCCAAATCACCACCTCCAGCAACATTCTTGACAGTTAGTTTTCAGTGTTTGTGCTGATATAATTTTTGGATTTTATCACTATGTGTAATGACTTTAAAGACCAAAAAATCTGGATAAGCAGGTCAGACATTTTAAAGACTGATGATTTATGATCGGTCAGAAAACTGCAATCGGTGCATCCCTACTTCAAACTTCCAGAAATTCTTATAACCCTTTCCAGATTGATGGACAGAAATGTTAACTCAGGTCAGGAATGACTCATTCCACTCCATTCATTTTATTATTGTTTTTACAAATTTTGTGTTTGCTTATTTCCATCATTTCCAGATCTGTAAAGTAAAAAGTTGTTCCTGTTCTTCTTTTTTGCACCGATAGTAGTTTTTTTTTTCCTTTCAATCAGCATACTTGTGTTAAAACAAAGATCAAGCTGAGATTTTGTAAAACATGCATGACTAAAAAAATCAGCCTATGTCCTGAATTCTGACAGAATGCAGCTGTTATAGCATCCTGCACAAGAAGAAAATGGATTGGGCAAGCTAGATTGAACTGGTTCCCTGTATTTTGTTGTAACCACAACAATGCCCTTCAATCAAAAACAGAGTGTACTGATATGGTATTCCTTTCATACCGTTCTTTAAATGGGTATATGTTGTTGTTAAGCTCATGCAGGCATGGGAAGCAGTTTACTTGGAAAGCTCTCATTCTTCACACATTTGTTTCTTCCTTAACTGATGCAACCGAGAGCCTCACGTCCCCCTCAGGTCAAAATAGCTGCTCTGTTAGTGCTGCTTTTGGAGGAGTTTACACAGTATCATCTGGCTTCTTTCCTCATCTGGCCTATTTAGTGACGTTTAAGTGACTTCTTAATTGTATATCAACTGTTTGGAACCAGCAGGTTTTGCTAAAGGTTCAAGCAGTGCTGTCCTAACTGACTGCACAGGCGGTCTGTTTTCATTCAGCTACTGTTGGTGTGAAGAACCAGACCATGGAGGGACACCCAAGAGATACGCTGATGACTATCTCTTCTCCATTCTTATCACTTGTCTTTTGAAATCATGTCTCAGAAGGCATCTTTTCATGGTTTTTTCTAAGCATGAATGTTTCTGAGATTTTTCAGTATAGGTATGAATACCATGCAGTTAGACTTGTGAGTGGAGAAAAGGAGAAGACGTAGCGTCCCTTAAGGGTGAGTCTGAGCCTTCAGTTTAGACTGCAATAGCTGTCAATCAACAAAGGATAGAAATGCTGAAGCAGCCTCATGTGCAACTTGGCTGATATTTACATAGTCTAACACCTAAACGTTAAGATGACAGCCTCTTTCACAATGTCATCTAGCAGAGGGGACGGAGAGTCACTTGCTATGTCTGAGAAATGACTTTGCTGTGTTCTGGTTTGTTCTAAACTTTCCCTTTTGCTATCATCCATTCTGGTAGGAAGCACCTGATTTGCACTCTTTCACACAGATCCAGACTTGTACGTTATTTAGTCAATGTTTTGCAGTCAAACCTGTCTTTGTGGAGTTGCGTAATAACAGCATTGTTGTCCGACTGAAAAATGTACAGCACGTACAGCACAAACATGTAACATTTCACATGGTTTCTTTTAGCCGAAATGTAATTTATGATCATATGGAAATTATCAATAGCACTACAACCTTTCTTATACAGGTTTAGTAGCTCTTCAACCTGTTAGTAATGGATTAAAATAATCAAATATATTGTTATTTATTAATATCTGGCAAAATACCTAGAGCTAGCTCTTGACTTTCGAATTAACATAGCACTAAACCAACACTGACCCTCTTTTGTTTTGTTTTTTTTCTTAAATGTGTAACTTCTTCTAAAGACTAGTTAAATGTGTAAACTGTCTTAGCAAAAATGTGCTGAGCTACTGGAGTCATGTTTTGCTTCTCAGCTTGAATTGCATTCGAGATTTGTTTTTTGTTTATTTTACTTGGTGGTCCTTCATTGTTGTCTGTATATCCCTCCTTTGGTTTTGGCACAAACCTACTTTTTAAGGTTTAGAAAAAAAATATTTTTTTCTGAAAATTCACCTTACTGCAACAATAGCTCCTGAGCTGATTCTCAATGCGTTTTTGCAACAAGACTGCTTTTTATTAATTTTATATTACTTTCTCCTCCCCCAACACCATGCTTAGCACCCACTCCGAGACAGTTCAGTTATTAATCACGACCAGCCTTTCCTCCTCTAGGTTTGTGTTTCTTTGTTTTCGGTTGTGTCATTGACAGAAGGGCAAAGGTGAACCACGATGCAAAGCCACGGCTGTACAAGGAACATGGCAGGTGTCTGATTTGATCCTTCTCCCACCTGAGGGCAACACGCTTCAAGTGTATGACAAGTGTGTGAAAACAGGTGCCACTGGCTAGCCGGCTGAGTACAAAGATGTGACGGGAAAGGCAGGAAAACTAGATGTTTGGGATTGAAGTGCAGCATTGTTGTGCAAAAGAAAAGTAGCCCTGAAGCAAAACGTGATTGAAAGTTATGTTTCCTTACATCTGAACATGTAAATTTGGTTGAAAAGTTGCTAGGATTTATCAAATGGCCTTACCAAAATCAGAAAAGTTGTGTAAATTCAGTGTTTGGAGGGAAAGACCTTGAAGGCACCACCTAAGAAAGGGTTAATGACCTCTTTCGGCCATAATAATAATCAAACATACAGTCTAAAGAACTTTTATCAATGACTAATAGTAGACAAAAGGGAATTCAACATCCTGCCACCAAGGTGAACTATGAATGTGAAACAAAGTGTGAAAGAAAATCTTCTGTCCTCTCCTGAAATGTACATTACTCATGCTATCTGAACGTTGATTAATTATTGAACCAAAATCTTCTTAGAAATCCAACCCCATTTATCAATTGGTGCCCTCCCATTCAGAGTCAGGGCTCCTTTACCTGTCCATCGTGAGTCATGAATGCAGTATGAAAAATGGTGATACCCTCTTGTAATTTTCCACCCCACGAACACCTGTTCACTCTCGAGTCGTTGACTTGAAACCGCTCCAGTCATCTTTGCATCAGATCCCACACCCCACCACCACCGTCACCACCTCCACAAACTGCTACAAAAGATGACGAAGCAGGCAATATCCTGCCTCATTGTTCACCTGGGGCAACTTTTAATTAAAGCCCAGCACTGCCTTTTGTGTTTGTGCGACAAAAGAGCCATTGTAATCAGGTCGGCGGGGCCTGCTCTTGCTTTTGTGTCCCGAACTCTTGAGTCTTGTGTTATTGACCGGTGATCTATGAGGCCGCTTTAAGGTGTCATAGCAAATGACGAACCCACCGTGAACTGAGAGCAGAGCCGAGGTGAAATCTGGTGTAGGAAGACAGCTTGTTTTGCAGACGAAGTAGCTTGGAGATATTGGGAAGGACCTCAGGGTGCTTGCCTTCTGCCACATGGTTCCTCCCCCCCATGGTTCTCAAATGTCTTGGGGTTTTGTGTGCTTTGTTTTCTGGTGTGTCCCTGCATGTCCACTCGTACTTTTCTGTGACTTCTTCCAGCCCGGCCTGAAGTTGTCAGTTATATTCTCTCTGTAGAATTGTGCAGACGAGATAGGCTGCAGTGTTATAAGGGTCAACTGTTAATCGTAGCAGTTATGATACCTGACATGCATTACTATCTCGATGTTGTCATTTTATGTATTTTCATATGTTATATAATTCACGAAATTATCAAGTGAAAAATACTGTTTTCGGTAGTCATTTTGTGTCAGCCTCATTTTCAGCTGCATGAAGAAAAGTAAAATGTGGAATTAAATTGTTTGCATTTGGCGCCATCTTGTGGTGTTTTGACAAAACATACAACTCAAATTCTAATAGGTGCATAAAAATGAACTGTATTTAGAATATAGAATGGAACTGTATAATTTTGATTAAAATATTGTGATAACTGTACTAAATTATTCCCTACTGTATTATACATTCTACACATCTATTCTGACCTGCAGTGAACCTAAACCTGGTCCCTACACGTTCCTATTCAAATACTCAGCAGATTGGGGAAAATAGTGCATTTCTGTTTGGAAAATCTAACATCTTTATAGATTATAAGTAGCAACTAATTGTTTTTTTCCACCTCAAAGCCTCCATCGATCAAATCTGTAAACCATGAGACAGACTCGACTTGAAAAATTACCCTTACAGGCAGGTAGTTTGAATTGATATGTTGTATATTGTCAGTGTTTGGTGTCTTGTTTTTGGTGTGTTTGTGCATTTATCGTAATTTAGAGAAGAGTTTCTTATTGTCGTTATGCATTTCCGCTGACTCGGCTCATTTCTCCTCTAAAACCCGATCAACCTGCATGAAGCAACCCTTGAGCTTAAAAAGACGAGGATAGAAATCAGCCATCCACAAGCAACTTGACCTGTCCACACCCACTGTATGTGGGTGTGGACACCCCGAACACTGACTTGAGGTCAGTGTTCGGGGTGGGTGGGGGTTAGAGAGACTCACTGTTTGAGACTCCCTGTTATACTTTGTTTGGGGGTTATACTCTTCAAACTCCCCTCCCCCCAGGACACACAGTGTTCATCGTACCGTTTCCCGCGCCCCCTCTGCAATGGCACGGCGCCCCCCCACAGTTTGGGAACCTCTGCCTTAAGGCAAGACTTTATGCAATGAGTGTACACAGATTTACATTCTGCGCACATTGTAGAGTTCAGTGAAAAAAATATTTCCCTTACTGATTTGATCTTTTGTTGAACTTAGCTGTTTTGCATCACTAAAGTAGCTTTAATATCAAAGACAACCCAAATTTGAACCAGTGCGTTTTTATTTTATAAATTCATTTAAGGGGGGGAAAGCTATTCACACTAAACTAGCTCTTTTTATTTTTTAAGTGCTATTAGCTTGAGGCAAACGGTCCAACTTTTATCTAAACAAAATATTTTCCTTGAGGGTTAAGATGTTTTTGGCAAATGTGATTTTATAATGAAAACTAATTAGATAATTCATTATTTTTCATGCTTTTTCAAAGCTTAGAGTTCTGTTTGGTCAGCAGTGGTTTTGGCCTTGGCTTTCATAGATGTAACTTCTGCCTATTTTTCTATTACCAAATCACAAACATTGAAGTGATACCTGTAAAGTGTTAGATGTTATTCTGGGTTGTTGGATGATTTATGTAATTTTAGTAGCCTCCGCAGCCAAGTTTTACTAAGTCATTTTTGTCTATTACAGACTTACAAATAGCTTTGAAACCTTTTCTAGATTAATAAATGTCAATACCTTCTTGAATTTCTGTAGTTAGGGGCAAAATGTGGCTTTTTGTAAGATCTTTAACCCTATTTTTTTTTCACTATTTTTTACTTCAGTGAATAAAACCAGCGACTGAGAATAAAATTGTCTTCAAATATATATATATTTTTTTCTCTGCAGACATTTTGGAGGGTGGGGGAGGGGTGTTTCTTTCCAGGTCTTTGCCTTAGGTGAAGGTGATGTAAAAATAGCTTCACTAAAAATCATTAAAAGCCTGTAGCTGTACAACGCTTGCTTCAGGTCAAACGAAGAAAAATTGAGGCAGAGGGGGAACTGTGGCAGGTGGCTTTGATAACTTGCACATAGAGTATCTAGGGAAGCAATAGTAGTAGATATTGCACTAGGTAAAAAATGAAATATTTATATGGTGATGATAACGTTTTGTATTTTAAATAAACCACAAGCCGGTTTCCAAAAAAAAAGCATAAGGTACTCCTAAATAATAATTCTCCCAAACAAAATTGATGCTATTTCAGATATGAAGTTTAAAATCTACAATTGTTAAAGTTATCAAATAGCATCACAATGTGTTAACCATACACGTGAACTTCTTTCTATTTTGTCACAATACTACAGCAAACTACAGTATATTTTATGACAGTATTGAATCAATTCGGACATTGTTGTTCTGTATAAAGGCTGCTTTATACTTGAGTGCTTGAGTAATTTAGTCAGATTTAATTAGTGGAAATTAAGTAATCAGGTAGAAAAACATGTAAAGTACATAAAAATTTAAATACATTGAATACTATAAAAAAAAAGACTATGTAAAGAAGTTGAAATTTATTGCGAAGTACCTAATTCAGTCAATGCATAATCAAAATAAAATTCAACATTCAACGTGCTCTGTGAACTTGCAGCAAGTCATGAAGTTAAAGTTGTGGCTCAGATAAAGCTATCTGTCTAACATCTACAAACAAAAGCAACTATAAACATTTTTTTTGGCAGTCAAAGTTTCATAGGATGATGCTTTCTTGAACATTTAGCAGATTTATACAGTTGTGTTTAAACAAAAGCTCCATGGCATTTAGGCTTGCTGAACTGCAGCTGGAAAAACTGCAGCCCAAAATTTTACACACACATATACACACACACTATAGCTTGGGCTCAGCTGCAGGTTACCCTCCACTGGCAATTACTTTCATCCACAGACTGTGACCAGGAACTGCTACCCTTGGGGCCAGGACACACACACACACGCACGCCCGCACGCATTCACAGAACACACCTCTAACCTCCTGAATGCTGATTTTGGGCTTCTGCCTGTGCAGCTTTAGTTCCGACTCCAATGCTGATCCCTCCCTGCACACAGTGCCAATCCTCCTAAATGCACCCTGATGGCTCCATGGTCACTGGTCCCTGCCCAAATATACGGTCAAACACACACGCACACACACACAGCTTTTAGTTCCTAAGAAGGAGGTACAGACTACAAAGGCAAGAATACCTGCATACACCTACAGATCAATAAATTCACTCATAGACAAAAGGCACACAGTGAAACAAAATTGCATGAGGCTTAAAGAGCCTTGAGGACAATTAGAGAGAAAGCTAACAGTGAATGAGGGAGGACCTCGGAGAGTGGGGATTAGGCCGGCAGTGTTTGGCTCCAAGGATTAGTTCAGGGGTGCAGGGTGCTTTAAAAGCAGGAGATAAGCTGTTTGACAACTAAAGGTCACCCACCAAACAGATTGAGTGCTTAGCAATGATGAGAGGAGACCTTAGAGGTAGCCAGGTAGAGCTCAGGAAACGGTGTGAGATGTTGTGTAACATGAAGCATTATACAATGCTTCTTAAATACACTTTAAATCTCATCAGTCTCAAATGTATCAAAAGTCTGCAGTTTAGTTCTCTTCATCAGAAATATATCTGTTTTAAACTACGTATATTTATAAATTTTACATAGATACCACATCAGGCAAATAAAAAAAAAATAAAAAATTCTGCAAGTAGTGATGAAATGGTTCCAAGCAGTCCCCATCAAGCCTGCCCTTGACCACACTCACCCAAGCAACCAATCACACATTTATAATTCAATGTGACTACATTTTTCAAAAAGGTCAAAGTTGCTGACAGAACTTAAGTGTTTAAGGTTTAGCTATTTCTATGCATTTCAGCTATTTGACACTGTACAATATGTAAAAAGAGCCAAAACAAAAAATACAATAATATCTTAAAAATTGCTAAATATTAGAGGAAATATTCTGTGTCAGAATTGATATATGTAATTAGACCAAGAATACATAGTTTAAACCAAACTTGTTAATTTTGTCCTCTTTGAACTATAGGATTGACCTAAATGTGACAAACTGCAAGACTATATTTACTGTCAAACCCCTTGATCTTCAATTTTGAGTAAAATTTCATCCAGCTAAACAGAAATGTCACTAGCTCACATCTCCACTGACATTTGTCATTATATACATGAATTCATGCAGTTCAATTAGATAACCCTGTACAGTACAGCTGGTAGAACATGCTGAAATGCCCTTCTGCAATTCTCCAGCTGCAACTAGACACAGGAAACCCACTGGGTTTGCAGCAACCGGCCTTGTTAGGCATGTGGAACAAGGTCGTTTAAGTGATAATGAAATCGTCTCATTACAGTAATTAGACACATTTATAATGAAGGTGATTTGTCTAAAGCGGCATGCTGGTACACACCAACTGGTAGATCGGCGTAAAGCTTAGGTGTAACACACACTCACGCACAATGCTGTTGACATGTAGACATGGCACGCACACTTCAAACACACAGGCAAGCAAAACATATTGCACAAGGTTTGTTTGCAGAGTGCGATCAAGTCACTTTTTTTTATCCCAATACCAAGGTCTAAATCAGAGACTCTTTATAGGTGTCTTTGTATTAGCTTATCTGTTCACTTTCAGCCACCACCACAGTGTTGATTATGCCGTTATAAAGACTGGTGCTGTCAACAGCATGCTGGATCAGATTAAACAGAGTATTATTATATGGAGTGGTGGAACCAAACATGTTATAAATGGTAGAAATGTAGCAGCTGTAGCGTATATTGAGGGATTTCTATCAGAAGTTACTTGGAGGTGTGAAACAAGAAGTTAGATTGTATCCTAAGGAAAAAAATGAAGATAACCTTACTCCACTGGTTAGTCTTGTAGGTAGTCCTACCTTCATTTGCGAAAAAAAAGTCTCAGTGAAATGCTTCTTGTAGCCAGCTAACAGTCTGACATCAGTGCCAGGACAGTTTACCCCACTTCTCACTTCCAGATATAAATATTTCTGGAGGTTTTTTGTATGTTCAACCCTTTTTAAATCAACCCAGACCATCTCAATGACGTAACGATCTGGGCTTTGACTTTTTAAAATGACTGTACATTTGTTTGTTCATTCATTCCTGTCCATTCAGTGGACATAAACATAGTGCAGCCTATCATGTGGAAAGCTTCTCAACAAAAAAGTTGAATTTGTTTCTTGTATGTAGCAAAGTTGATTAAACTCTTTTAATGAAGCTAGCTGGGTCCATTTCTATGTTTACTCCTCTGAAAGAAATAAAGATAAAATGTGTATTTTCATAAGTTTGAGGAAAAACCTATCGGTTTACAATGAAACTGTAAACAAACAGAACCATGGGAAATAGGGATGTTATTCACCTACCAGGGCCAAAACCTATATTTATTCGAAGGCTTTTTACACATATTTATTTAGCAGAGGTGCCAGTAAATCTGGAGAATCCTGTATCAGGCTTGTAGATTTAGTGGTCTTTCCTACATGGAGACGAGGTAAACAAGGTTGATATGACAAATGAGAGAGGCCTCAAAATTTAAGCCACATTGAAATAGCTGCAGGCTATCACGTAAAGTGCAAGCTCAACCATGTCATTAGACATCAGCATCAGCATAAAACACAGCAACCCCTGCCAGAAAGAGGAGTAAGACACTGGAAATTTAATAAAAGGTGTGGTCTTTGGTTCTGGGCTGAAACCACAAACAAAAATGATATAAGATATCTCACACTTCAAATCACAAAAAATAGCTTTCTTCAAACAAAACCTGGCAATTATCCTTGTCAAGGCTCAAGTAATTGTGTTTCTTTCAAAATATCAGGCAGCTTTTGCTTGATATCACTCCAGGGGTCTGCGTCAAAGAAATGCTTTTCTTCAAGTAAGACACTTGTTCGCCAAGAAATCAAGGTGGGGAGGAAAAAAAAAAACCCTGCACAACCTTGCTGAAAACTGATAACTGATACCAGCTGTCAAAAAACCAAAAGTGGTAAAGATAAATGAGACACTGAGCCCGATGTTCTGATGAGCTTGTGGAAGAGGAAGACGGCATGAGGACAGAGGTCGATGGATCTGATTTGCGCTCGGGAAATTTACGAGCGTGCTTTGCTGAGTCACCAGAAGGGCCCCCACTCCATAATTTGGCTTTTAACCCAGCTTGAACCACCTCCACTACCTCTTGCATAAAAAGCCTACTCTGTGCATTAATGCCACAAGGTGGTGACAGATTTCCAGACTGAATCAAATGCATCAACGAAGCACTCATAGATTCATAGAGTTTCACAATTTACACTCTTAAGCAAGTGTGTATACAAACAACTTTACCTTGTGGCTCTTCAAGGTGTTATGCTAATTTTTGGACACAAGATGGCACTGTTTACTCTCTGGAATGTCAACTGGAAAGCCAATTCAGTCCTGCAACATTGGCCCTAGAGCAAGTGGCCTACTCTCCAGCAATCATTCCCATATGAATAGACCTCCAAGGTGAGCATCCTGTAAATTGTCTGCCGGTGAATAAAAGGGATCACAATTAGGCGTGTCATTGAGACCAAAACTGATCGAGACCTCCATGTCACTCCATACGCACAGTATCCAGTGCTTGACCATGTATCTTTTGCTATCCTCAGTCTACTTTGTGTTTTGACTCAGCAAAAGAGGAGAGATGTATGGGGCACCTAAGCGACATCACTAACATCCTGTTTTAGAGACCACAAATTGCCACTCTAACGCTCTTGACCCGGCCCTATTAGCTAGTTGAGTCGGCCGAGAAGTTGCCATCCCCCCTCCTTCAAAGGATGGATGTATCGGGCGGTCAGGGCTGCCCTTTCCATATCTATCAGCATTCATGTTGTTCAACTGGACAGAGTTGTCTCAAGTCGGGTCCTGTGATGAGAAGTCCCGTTGCAAAACACAAACATGCGTCTGCCGACATTATCCGCATCCATTACGGATGCACCAGTGTGAATGATGCAAAGGACTTTGAGGTTCAGCTACAGCCTCAGAGGTTTAATGACAGTGCGTTTTGTGATGCATCCCCTATTTGTACTTCCGCAGACATCTTGTGTGCATTTCCACTGTAAATGTGTGTGTACTCCCTACAGACTCTTGCTCATCTGTGGTTTATTCATCCCTGTGGATAGCAGGGCTGTACATGCTGAAAGGATACATCAATCATTGGAAGGGGGGTAAAAATAGATAGGCTTGGCTGAATACAAATGTGTCTCTTAGCTCCCCACACATTTACTGTACAAGGAGAAAATGATCCGTGCGAGTGAAAGGAAAGGAGAACAAGGAATTAATTGTATCCTCTCCTTTTTTTTTTCTTTTGGTCTGTGCTCAAAAGGCTCATCACAGCCTGAAAACAAGTCAGGCTCTCTCCGCCCCACCACCTTCTAATCCCACACACAGAGAGGCTCCTGCTGTCCATATCAATTAGCAACATTTAGCTGGTCACACCACTGTGCTACAGATGACTACATTCCACCACGTCTCGGTGAGGCAGATTGCCTCCCATTATTAATGGCACCGCTGGGGAGGAGATAGCTGCTGAGCACAAAACTGTGAACCCGCAGTTGAATCCTTGCCATCAGACTGCTGCAGGAATCTCCTCTGCTCTGCAAAAAAGGTCAACGATTGAGATACGACGTTTGAGAGACGGCTGCGATGCATTTTCATTGCACATTTTATCAGTTGCTTAGCTTTGTTGGGTCTTTCTGCTTGTATGAAGTGCTGTCAGCTGCCTAGTGAGATAAATATGGCGCTACAGAATGTAGATATTCAGCATGTTGCATATATGTACGCCAAAGAAATGGCTTCGTGTCTTTAATGGGCAATGGAAGGCAGAAGATGACAGCCAAGGGTGACTGATCAATCTTGCCCTGATGTTAATAGTTTCAGTGATGGAAGGCATTACTAGTACTATTTGTCTCAGTGTGAGCATGCTCATACCTATACTTTCCAACCGCATTGATCTTGTGCCAAGGGCACGGGTTAATGCTGAGCCTTTTTAAGTGTTCAGGTCAGGTGGAAGCCAAAATCCCTGCATGAAGTGCCGCTGGCAGGAGGTGTACATGTTTAATCCTAAAATCAAGAGGAAGAGGTTAAATGTTGCATGTCATCTTCATAAATAGTTTTGTGGGGGTGAGGATGATTCATTGCCAGTTTGACGGTGTACTTCACCCTTGATTTTGAAAGGCATTTTTAAGTCGATTAAAATTTGTTTTACTTCAATAATTGTTCTTTTTAAAATGTATGATGGAGTAATCCAGAGGAGTACGCACAAGAGTTAACCATATGTACTTTACTGTTCTTAGATATGCAAGTTTGAACTTGACAAGGTCAAAGATTGTGTACACATTTTAGGGATTTTTATTCATTAGATTGAAATAAGAATACATACATATATTGCAAGAGTCTGTTGGTTATGCTTACAGTTATGTCTATGGTAATTGTTCAGATTGTTTTAAAGTTTTTTGTCCACTTTTAAGCGTTTCCAAAGAGATTTTTCTATCAGGAATTCTAAATGCCATTTTCATGAGCAAGTTTAAAATGACCAAAAATGATTTCAATATTTACCCAGCACTACTCCAATGTGGATGTTGCCAAGTGATTTTTTTTTTTTTTTTTTTTTTTAAACCACACATTTAAGCCGTGTGACAATTCTTTGGGTTAATTGTGACTTTTCATAATTGGGGCAAAATGTGATCGCTGTTTAAAATAAACAAAGATAGATTACCTCTTCGTCTTAGCCTGCTTCTTAACTCTGACTTTTAAGTCATCAGAGGTATCATTTGAAATCTTTAGCAGGAAGTGAATCATTAGAAGTCAAAATTGTAAATCAAAGAAGAAAGCACTGATTTTCATTTAGAACAAGTACATGCTAGCAGCATGTACTCATGTAGACACAGGGCTGCGTCCTTGTGGAAAACCAAGAGCGGCGGAGATACCAGTGGCTTATAGCCTGGTGCGGCTTATATATGTACGTTTCCAGTTTTTTTTTTTTTTTAACTTTGTAGGTGTGGCTTATAGTGAGGTGCGCTCTATTGTCCGGAAAATACTTCAATCTCTTTTTAGTGATAGTTTATACTGATTAGATTATGTCAGACAGCAAATCTACAACCTTTAACCTCAGGATTTTGCCATGCATGGCTTAAGTGGTGATCTAAAATTTAATTGAGAGCTGCAAACCAAACTTTATCAACTATATCTTCTATGTTTTTTGTTTGGAGGGATGGGGGTTGAGGTGTTGTTTAGGCTCTTAACAAACCGCTGATTCAACTAGCATGGCTGCTGGCAGCATAAAGCTCCACTTAGCTTAACAGCCCTCATAAAATTAACCGTGGCAATAAAGCACATAGCGCCAAAGTATGTTTCTAATGACACCTGGAGCCCCGCAGGTCATTTGTGCAGGAAATTACACAGTAAAATACTATCGAAGCCAACATTTTCACAGCTCTGGTTGTCTCATTTTTTAAACAGAATGGCAAAGTTTGAGTTCTTTGGATATCAGAATTAATGCGTTTTTTAGTGCAACGTGAGTTTGGCACATTTGAAAAATGTGCCAAATATGTTGAAAAAATGGCCCCCAGCCACCGCAGCACGACATGTGTCCATTTTGTTCCAGCCATGCCTGTCACCTCTCTGATATAGCTGTTGAAACATGTGTATTCCACAGTGCTTTCTGAAGATAGCGGTGGCTGTAAATTGTAACTAGAAGCTACCTCGACAGTCACAAAAAGCCATTACTCAGGGCAGGAGTCTCAATATGTTTCAGGAAACCCAGGAGGAACATGGAAATTGAAAAATCATCGGCACCGTGCTGCCGTGTGGAGTAAATGATCCTGTGCTTTGGTGAAAGAGGGAGGGTAAAAATCTTATCTGTTGCTCGTCGTCTTGGGTGAGTCATTAAATCCTTCAGCCTAAAGGAACATATGTTTGGGCAGAAGAAAGTTATTTTTAAATCGTTGGCAACAAACAGCAAAGTACCATCCATCTTTAAATCTTCCTTTTTATGTCTCTTATACTTCTATAAGAGCTAAACATACACCGATATTTCTGGCAGATGGAAGAAAATTATCTGGGTCACAGGAATCATCAGTCAAACATCAAACCTGCCGTAATAAACATATGCTTCTGATGTGTAAATTTATCACAAGGTGTTCACCACATGATCCGTTTTCAAAGCTCAGACAGGGACAAAATGTTCCTCAAACATTTGATTTTATTTTTTTTTCTAGGACAGAACACACAGCAGTGTGAGTCATTTGTGACAGGGCCTTGAGGATCCCAAAATGCCAGTTTTATTCTTCTAATTTACTCCCAGATCCAAGCTGTCTGCAGGACTTAATATTTGATCCGACAACAAGCCATGTCTGAGACTGTTGCCCACGGTTACGTAGCTCTGCTATGCTTTTATACAGTCAGTTTATTGGCCAAAAAGGAGTTCATCCGAATAGAAAGGTTTGTAAGTACTAGCTTAGCAGCTAGTTGTCTAGATTAACATAACAGGCTTACAATGAATATACTACTTTTGTAATTATTGTCTTCTCATACAAAGAACCTGATACTGATGAATATGTTATTGCACTTTGTTAGCTACAACTAAGATCCAAACTCTGTAGATTCTTAAAAAGTAGGGAGAATACAAATATTGACATTTTAAAGGAATATTACAGACTTATCTTGCCTGACCAAAAGAGCAAATATTGCATTTTAAAGTTAAATATCCAAACTTTTTGAAAATTTGAAACAAATTCTGGTCCATGTTTTTGTTCTTAAGCATAACAAATGTTTAAATCCCTTCCTGGCTAAAAAGAATAATAAAAAAAATCACTCATCTGACACCAAAAGACAAGATCATGTAAAGATAATATTTCATATGAAACTGCAGAGTATGACTCCCTGTAGTTGTTGTTTGGATTAAACAAAACTTTTCTAATAGGAATATGTTGAATGGATGTGTGGCATGATGTTTGAAATGACATACAACCCAGGGAGGGAATTATCAGCCAAACCTTCAGTTTAGTTGTCAATACAAAATTTTCTCGAAAGTCCACAGTAAATATCATTTTTACACCTTTTTTTTCTTTTTTTACTCTGTGCAAGTTTAAAGAATAAAAAAAGCTTCAGTTAGTGCATTAACTTTCCTTAAAACCTCATGTATGCTCGAAATGAACTAAATTGTATGCTGTTGCAGAAGTTCTAAGTGTAGATGGATTTATAGTTTGAGTAGTGTGACAAAATATTTTGATTAGTACTGATTTAAACTCTCCGGATTAACATTTTCAACAATTACTGTATGGCTCACAAATACAGTTCATTGTTCTTAATGCTTGCCTGAAATAGACCAGAACTTACCTCAGGCCAACTCCAGAACCGTATGTGTTTTAGATATTGTTTGAATTACAAATTGTGACACAAGCAGTCTTTGCCTGATCTCCTTGTACTTCGATGAAGCACTTTTAAATACCTTGGTAGAATGCCAGTTTGTTAGGTCTCTAAGTTATTTCTCTTCAAATTCCTTCAGCCTTTCTTCTCTACTTACTGAATAAATCACAATATAAATCTTCACATTCTACCTGGGTAGCCTTTGTGCTAAGCAATGATGCCCCGCTTTGGAATTCAGTATGCCATTAGCATTCTCATCAGTTGTCTTGTGCTCACTTTCTTCCTTTCACAATTTTTTTATATATTTCTTGACTTCAGACATGGAAATGAATATAAATAGCATGCTTCAAGTCCATTACCTATCCACCCATCCATTACCTTCCAGAAACTAAGAGCTACTTTTTCTATACACCTAGATGTAATTGTGTTTATAAACCCTTTGAGTTTTTATGCTGTGGTAAATTTATTTAAAGTATCTTGCCTTTTACTGAAGCTCTAATTTGCTTCCCACCACCCCTTTAGGGAAGATAAAATTGTATTCTGTGCTGTCTCCACCAAACAACCGCTCTATACATTTAGTTTTGCTGAATGGAGTTTGATTTTTGAGCTGATCTGAAGTGCTCTTTGCCTGAAAACAATTGCAACTGAAAATGACAGTAATGAGAGTGCTGAGACCAAAGGTCTCAAAATCCAAGATTCACCTGGCAGCCACACGGTTAATACCCACAGGCAGTTATTTCCCAGAATACCTGGCTGTAGACAAGACAGCCATCCATGGCAACCCTGCTGAAGTGGACAGAGGCTCACCTACATAGAGCAATTCTGATCTTGAATACACTTCCAAGCTTATTTCTTTGAAATATTTTTCAAAATCTATAACTCTTGTAAGGCTCTTTATGACCACCAATAACACATTCACTGTGTTGATTTTTCTGTTATGCAATTTCCGCAGGTGAAGCAAATATTCTCAGTGACGCTGACATTTGGCACACACCTGAGCATTTCTGAAGACCCCAACATAACTGCACTCTGTAACAGCAGGGAATCAGGGAACCTCACAAAAAAAAAAAAAAAAAACAACTACAAAAGACTACATCAAAAAACAGGATAACAACTCTCTACCCAGTCTCTAACCTGCCCAGATAATAATCTGAGGGGATCTAAGAGCATCTGTTAGAAGCAGGACCAAACCAAGGAGATCCCCCCTTTCAACCCTAGCTTTTGAGATCAAATATTAACATGCTGATCTGAGACATCTTTACACCCTGACCAAAGGTATTTTCCTGGAAGGATGGGAACCTAAGCATATGGTGGCAAAAAAATGTGTAGTTGTAATTTAAATTCTTTTTACCCTCAGATTTGTCATCCCTAGTATTTATAAACACATTATATAAAATATAGAAGATGCATAACGGAATTTATTAACTAGATTTCTTTGCATGATATGTTATAAAATAAACTACATCTCACCTAACGAGAATGCAACCTTAAGGTAAACTGAAGCACTAGTCATAAGTATGTTTTTATTTACTTTTCTACCCAGGTTATGGTGAAATAAATAAAAAAAAAAGATATATTACTCTTAGACAAATGAGTATAAGTTCACTTTCCATCACCATGTAAAAAGAATAAGCATCCCATTGAAGTGACTAAGATGTTAGTCACTCTGTTTAGGCCCCATTTACCCCAGAGGAAGACCACTCACAGATGACATAAATTAACCAGAACGTAAATTGCACATGTACTTGAAATACATCAATAATGTGACGGAGAATTAGTTTCACTGACCATCTGAACATGTACAAAACTGTGGTTGTTCATGGTTGTCATTTCAGGTATGTGACCACTTCCTGTGAAGTAGGGCTTCCGACTGGGTGGAAGGGTAACCACCTCCAAATTACAGATGTGGCCATTGTTACTGAAAGACCAAAGAGAGGAAGTAACATTTTCAGATGGAAATTCATTTGCAAGATGTACTAGATGTACTTTGGACAATGTCAGAAAGAACTTGGTCGTGGGGATCAGTAAAGAGTACATGAATCTTTCATATCAATTGTATTGCAGAAAGTTATGCACTACACTTAAATTAGTTCCAAAGTAATTTCAATCTCCACATACATCTTCCAATGGTAAATTGCTACTGATGGCATTTGCTTTTCCACAGACAGGCTAAAACTTGTGGTGGAGGTGCAGAAACCTCCCATGACATCACAGATGCCATAGGTGAGAGTGAAATATTATAGGGTGATTGAAAGCAACTGGAAAAACTTAAGTGCACCAGTTTTTTGTGTAAAAAAATGTTGCTTGTCATATTTGAGAGCTCAACATTTTAGAAATCAGTAGACTTGATTCTTAATGTGACTAAAATTGGATATTTGTCAATATTTAAAGGCAGCATTCTGTATCTTTTCCAACAAAAAAAAATGATTAAGTACTATCTTAATCTCTTTTTTTGTATTATTGTGTGAATGAGTCGCATTAAATTGCATTGACAGGACTGCACAGAAGCTTACAAAGAACATTCTTTTCAACATTTTTAAAAGTGTCACTACAAAAGATAGACCTAGACTTTGAATTCTCCAGAACTATTGTGTTTTGCTTGAAGTGATATTGTGACCTTTGTTTGAACATTTTAATAAGGAGTACTGCCATTTCTCTTCTATTAAAGAAAGGAAAAAAAGCTTGTCCTTGGTAAACAAAAGTAAGATACTTGTATGCTAGGAAAATGAAAGATGAATAATCGAATGAAAAACTGACAAAGCAAAAGCCTCATTTTACAATCTTTTACTAGGCAGACTCCATTTTAAATTGCAGTTTATAAAGTGTCAGCAAGAGGGCATTAAAAGCTTAAGACACCAACAAAAGGAAATATGCCTCTCCAAGGACTGATTATGTCATTCTCCCTCTCTCACCCTCATGGTGTCTGTGTACAGCCACAGGAAGCTGAATTTCATATATTTAGAGGTAAAAACAAAAGCCCGATGTCTCCGGTGCTTATTCCGGTGTCCCATTTTCCAGCCACTCCAGCAGTCCTCCCACACTCTGTGCCACATCACTTGTGCTGTTTTCATTGTAGTTGATGTGTAAAAATCCTCTAGTACTGTAAGCACAGGGTATAAATATTAACTTTGGCAACGTATGATGCCAAGAATCAGTGAGCGAAGTGCTGATGGGTTGGGTTGGGAGGTGTGGGGGGGGCTAATTGGAGAACTTGGAGTTAGCCATTGACAGTTTCTGAAATGTTTGAGTCGTTCATGTTCACAACAGTGCGGCCCTCAAATTTGAGTCAGCTCCGACTGGGCAGCGACTCAGGATGGGTGTTAGATTATAATGAAGAGGATGTGATGGGTTCTGGCATACAGGCATAAAAAAGCTTGAAACACCTTTCTTCTTCTGAGAAGAAAGGTGAAGAAATGTTCATACACCATGAACATTTCTCCTTTTCGTCATTTTACATCACAAACAAATAGATCGGCAGTTGCATAGTTTTGAAATTAATAGCTAAATAACATTGTTTACAATATATTTTAAAATATAAATAAGAAATTTAATGTCAGCCAACCTCTACGGATGCTTTGTAGAATCACCTTTTGTTGCATACAGACATAGTGTCTTATGTTTAGACAGAGTGATTTTTATATAATGTTTCAAACACTACAAGTTACACATATTTTTCTGTTATTGCCTAGCATTCTCATTTGGATTTTTGTCCATGTTATTCTAAGATGTGAACATGCTTGGTTCTCTGCCACATAATATTTTGTACGTAGGTCAATAAGATGCACTTTGGTGTCATCTGACCAGAGTACAATCTCGCCCCAGGTTCTTAAAGAGTTCTTATAGGAAACAGCAAATAGGATGTATGATGGTTCTCTTTCCATTGTTTGAATTTCATACTAGTGCCGTGACTAATAGTTGTTCTGTCAATGGATCCCCACTCTGCTGTGAATCTCTGTAGCTCCGCCAGAGTTAAAACGAGCCTTTTGGTTGCTTCTCTGCTTAACCTCGGCTTATATTGATTATCAGGTCTTGACTATGTCTTGATTATTGCTATGAAATGGTTGCCACACTTCTGCTATTGCTCTAACAGCGGAGATAACTTTTTATTTACCATATTAGCTGTGCTAGCTTTGAAAACAGCCAGCACAAAGCTATTTTTGCCAGATAAATGTTTTGTACATTTTCAGATATACAGTTTGCCATCTGTGTTAAGGTTTTGGTCAGTGATTAAGAATTCTTCAAGTTATTAGAAATCTTTTATATTTATGCTCTTATTTTGAAATGGGTGAAGAGTGTTTACTCTGCACTTCTATTCCCTCTCAAGTTCTTCATGCAGTGTGGTAAATGACTGTGGGTCAATGTGACACGTGTTGTGTAATTGTGGCATGGTGGGCATCAACATGATATATGTAGCGCCTTAGCTTGTAACATCAGAAAATACCTTAGCCTTTTACAAGGACATAAACAAAAGAAATGTTTGTTCCAAATTCTGTACTTAGAACTTAAATATTTTAGAGGTATTTTAGGAATATAAATTGTCTGAGAGAATGAGGCTAGATATCTACTACTTTTTTTAGTTCACATCTCAAACCAACAGTAAATGCAACTTGAGGGGTAATGAAACTTTCAGAAAAATAACATTTAACTTTAATGAGACTGGCAGGATACCGTACAAAGGAGCAAACAGAGTGTTACAATGAAAGCAGCGAAAGGCTTTAGGGAATGATCCATTTTGTTCTCTAAAAAACAGGACCCAAAAAAAGAAAAATTGGAGCAGCAACATCAGGGGGAAAGGATGCAGTATTGATCGGAGTGGGTAAAGTCAAGAAAGACATTTTATTGTTGCTGTTGTTCACAATAAGGAGGACAAAACTGCAGAATCTCAATCTATTGATTGCATGCGATGTTGTTGTACATCACTATAGACGCAGGGTTTTTCGTCTTCTTGATTAAGACCGCCGGAGGTGAGGGTCTAAAGAGTGAAACTGTGATTACACTCCCTTTGAAGAAGGGAGGTGTTATTTATATCTTCCCCTCATAAGGTTTTAAAACCATTTTTTATCATGCTTCAATGCGACCATGTACAGGAAATATCCTTCGATTATGCACTGCAAGCAAACTTCTGATAGTTTGCCTGTAGCATTGTACTTAACTCCTTGTGAAGGTGCGTAATCATATTGTCAAAAAAAAGCAACTCTGCTGGTCTGTTTCTTTAAAAGCACTTTTCATTTTAAGACGTAAAATGTGTGACGTGAATTTGTGTGTAGCCCTATGACTCAGTTCTATGAAAAAACATCGTTTTATTCAAGTGGAGCTGCTTTTGGTTTGATGCAAACTATCGTTTTCAGAACAAACATTTTCGAATGTCACTGATTGGAATGGATTTACGTCTGAATTTTGACTGGGTCATTTTAATTAATTTACTTTAATGTAAACCAGTACATCAAAGATGATACAAACCTCCAATGACTTTATATTAATGGACGGAATCTGTGGGGACCAAAATGCTTAGCTAATCTTGAGTAAATTTGTCAAAAATTGGCGAGGCTATGTATCCGTTTACCAATCGTTGTCTAATTTTCTGAGAAAACATGAAGGACTTGGACCCAAAAGGAAAAATTTGGAACATTAACTGACCCAAATTCTGCCCGGTGGTTGCATGGTGTGTACCAGTATAAACTTTTCAAAACATTTTTGCAATTTTAGATCCTTACTACAAGGTTGGGAGGAGCGCAATTCCACTCCTAACCTCTAGGTGGTTTCCACTATGATGTTATTATAGTTGAGATTTTTTAAAGCGTGTTCCTACTAAATGGCAGAATATGCCATCCATTTTATTGCCTTTGACGCAGTGGACTTTGTTGGCAAAGTACTTGAGTGAATACATTACTTTCAATGCAACAGCTAGACTTACAGCGACGCCTCCATCCAAATCTGCCATCTTGCTCCCGAATATAACCTCAGTCAACCACCCACAAGTGACAGGACGTGATGGCCAGCCAAATGGCTATCAAGTAAAATCACATCATGCAATCTCTGGAGGTAGCCTGAGCTAGAGGGGCCACTCATGAGTTGTAACAAAAAAAAAAAAGAACAGAAACACTTAAATACAAGTCATCTAGCCATATTTTCTTTAAATGAATCCTAAGTTTTGCAGCAACTAAAAGTACAATTGTGTGATAAAAGTGAGACAAGAAATAAAGCCTTGCACTTACCATGATGTACTTGGTGTGTAGTATGAACTTGCGTTTCATTATAGCATTTTCCAGTTTTCAATAGAACAGGTAGGCGAAAGAAGGAAATTGATGAATGTTTGGGCTATTGTTCACTCCCACTGTCCTTGAAAAAGAACCTGGCTCCATTAGTCAGTTTAGTCACATTAGATGAATATCCGCTGAAAGGCTAACAAGCTGATTAAATCAAATACAAATTGTGACAAAAGGGCTGCCCAGATGGACTGCACTGAGCATCTAAAAATGGCCTCAAATGACCCTGATCTGTGTGTTTTTTGTTTTTTTTTCCAAGCAAAACATGGCCTAGAAAATGATCTCAAAAGAAGACAGCAATACTAAAAAAGGATAAAGCACAATCACAGAGCATTGGTACATTTTAACTTTAGATAAATATTGTGTTTAAGAATGGCCCCAAGGACTCCTGTACAGAGTCCTCTGAGTCCCTGAAGTCACTACGTAACCAAGATACTATGTATGGGCAGCTTGTTTACTTGTAAGTAGCAACTAAACTTTCCCACACAACACAATGTTCTCCCTCTATTATACACTTACATTAACAGATGCTGCTTTAGCCTTGCACAGAATGAACTGTTTGTTTTGTTTAAAGATGCCAAGACATTCTTCCCAGAAAATAAAGTTCATGTCTTTGAAGTCATTTTATAACCTTTACATATTGTCTGAGGGTTTAAGTTATGCTTACAGGCTCAGATGTAAACATATGTAAACCTAAATATTTAACTTTTTCAGTGATATTCTATGTTTTCTAGATGTACTTGTGTTTTGACCAATGCAAGTCTGGAATTGAGCAACAGAAAAATTGAAAGTAAAATCTATTTAGTCACTTCTTTAGATCGCCGGCGCTCCAGATGTTGGACTGGTTTAGAATTGGGCTGTTTTTCCCGAAGGAAACCAAAGTGAATCAGGCCAGTGATCAGTGATGGAAAAAGATAACCTTGAAAATACAGTAGAGAAATATTCCCGGTGGGGCTGCTAGCAGAAGATGGCTGCTTTGTGGGCAACTATGTTGAAGCAAAAGCCCCACCACATGAGCTTGATTCCTCTTATGATCTGAACATAATATAATTTATGAGCTGTGCAGATAATTACAAACAGAGTGCATCGTCTGCCCAACAAAACAACCTTAAAATGCATTAGGGAGATAAGAGTGAGGACTATTGAGGAAAAGAGCAAGACCAAAAATAAATAAATAAAACCACAGATGCGGTACTGTTTAGTGGATGTGCACAACTGTCTTTTGTGCTTAAATTTTTAAGAATATATATTTTTTTGTAGTATAAGAACACTTTTGTTTCCACAGTCAATACAACTGTGTGTATGTATTTTAATGGAAATAAATAATCAAACCGGCAACTTATAAAAATCAGAGCAAATATCAGAGAACAAAAACAAACTCCAAGGTTATATACAGACCTATTTCATATTCAAATCCTCCAACAAAAGGAAATCGTCATTACTTTAATCTACGTGACAATAAATAAATGATAGCATCTTAACCTCTCTAGACCAGAGCAATTTATCTAAAACCTATCCTTTGACCACAATCCTTTGATCTGAAGAGGTTAATATAATCCTAACGAAAGACATAATTCCAATCTAATCCCGCACACTGTAACCGACACACTTTTTTTTCCCTATTCTTCACCTCCTCCTCTTTCATCTCTTTGTCCCGTTCCTCCGCATCCATCTCTTCCTTTTGAAAAAAAAAAACAAACTACATGGCCACAGCTGATACTGACCTTGTCTGCTACAAAGCAACAATAATGGTGAATTTTGTAGCACTTCCACAAAGAACTTGCAGTGTTAGAACACAAGTGAAAATTAACTTTAAAAAAATTCTAAACACATAGGGAGTGAATTATTATTTTTATTATTTGTGATCTTCTTTTGGTAGTAATGAAATCTATATATTCATAAAATAACTAGATATATATTTTTTCTTTTTTTCCCTTGAATACAGACTTTCTCCAAAGACATTTTTTTGCAATAAAATGAATTGATTTTAACTGATAAAGAAGATTACTTAAATGTTCTGTGTGTCCTCAGCACATCCAAAAAAAACACAAACCATGTGCCAAGCCTTGGATGAGATGATGGAACAATGTAGGCAATTCTTGCTAACCAGCCACCACTTTTTCACTGACCTTGGCCTCTTCACTATTGAAATTATTGGTTAATTTGGTGCTTTTGGCTGCACCTTTCATTAACTTAATTTTTTTTTTCCTCCCTGGGTTTTTCAGTCCCAAAATGCTTCTTCCAATTGTTTTGGCAAGTTGGCTAATTAAATCCACTCCTCTTTTTCTTCTTTCTTTTCTTTTTCAAATTGGAGGAGGCCCCTTGAATCTCAAAAATATCAAACTGTTTCACCTTTAAGGAGTTAAAAAAAGAAAGAAAAAAAAACACATTACAACTAGTAAATAATGCAAATAGACTTCTAGTACCCTTCTCCTGACGGTTACATTTTTACAAACACACCAGTTTTTTTTGTTTTGTTTTTCTGTGTAATTTTACTAAATAAATCTTGCATAGATATAAATTAATTTCCCATAATTATTTGTTTATTTACAAAGAAAATGCTTTTGGAACGTTGGTGATGGTTATGGCCGTTGAACTCATTAGAATAACTGAAACTCAAATCATAAATTACTGGACAATATTAAGCTAAATATATAAACTATCCAATTTCTTTCGAAGTTTCTAATGTAGTTTAGCTACTTGAAAGGTTTGGTGTAAAAAAGAAAACCTTGTACAAGTGCTACACACTTTATATGTTAAATCTGTGTCCATAAACAACTAATTTTGATTGAAAAAAACATTTCAATGTCAAGAGCAATATCTCTTTGGGTTACTGAGAACCTGTTTTTGTTTGAATTCTGATAAAGCATGAATGCTGCTCATAGATGTATTCATTTGTAAGCTCATGGCAGAAGTCACAAACATTCAAGGAGTAAACTGAATGTCTCAAAGCACAATCATTGAATTTAACAACCTTAACAAACCAATATTGAAAAAAAAAAATTCATTCCAGATGCATAATATTAATGTTGACACTGTAAATTTTACACAGGCTATTTACTAATTGCACTGGATTTTATTCATCAAATCAAATTGTATCAAAGTACATTTAGTGATTTAGATGCTAGCTTTTGCAAGGTAAGTATATCTGAGCTGTTAAATCAATGTTGGAAAAATAGTAGTTGTAAATATTTAGGGTGCAACAATTTGAAATTCATTTTTCTGAAATGTTTCAGGAGATTTGAGGAAAATAAATGTTCCACAGATATTACTGGCTGCAGATGGCTCAATGTCACTATAGGATGCTAAAGATATAATCAATAATTTTGTCTGCGTTGTTACATACATAGGTGTTCGTTTGTTAAATTGCATGCTTATTGCAGGCGTCATTCTGATATGCTGACAGAAATTTCAAATCCTCGTGTGTCGTTACCATGTTGTTGCTCATATATTACCCATAGTGAGCAGTGTGTCACCAGAGTCCTCTGGAGGCAGATTCCTGAGGAGAAACAGTGAGGCAGGGACTTGGCACGCCACTTCTGTGACTCCTGCCGTGTCCATGAGCTGTCTCAGTCTGCCGTCACTCGCCTCAGTGTGTATCCATGCAAATGTACAAGCCTGAGAAAAAAAAAAAAAAAAATGTCAATGTTTGTGTCACTGTGCCCAAAGCGGAGAGGAATACAGCCCACATTAGCTGTTGGAGGAGGGTAAGGCAGCCACAGTCACTCACCCAAGATCCTTCTGCAGAAAAAGCAAAAACGTTGGTGCTTGGAGTCCTGCCCACATTTTTCCTTTTTCCTTATTCATTTTACCAACTTGATATGTCAACCAGCTGCAGGTCAACACAATCTTTACTTTAGTTTTAAAAGTTGAGAGTGCGATGCTTGAGGGGGGTAGAAGCAAAAAGGGAAGAAGAACAAAAGGAAGGAATTGAGAAAAGGAAAGACAAATGGATTTAATCAAGGAAAAAAGGGAAGAGAGAAAAAAAACGGGAAGAATAAAGTTATGGAAGGAACTGTTTTTTAATGCTCCATTTTCTTTTCCTGTTCTTATTTAGACATAACTATAATTAAATCAGACCCCTTACTTTTCCTGACTGTTTAGGTATTCTGAACCTCAAACAGAGGTAAAAAAAAAAAATCATCTAGTCATAATCAATGCCATTAGTCAAATCAAACAACCCCGCGCCGCAGACATGACGCCGTGTGACTGCGGGGTAAACCAGCTCTTCAGAGCCGTGATGCTGCCACACTCACACTTCAAACACATAGGCACTTTTGAAGTGGAATGAAGGGTCGCTAAACTGTTGCTAGCAATAACAAGTAACAGATTTGTCAGTTGAAATTCAGAAACTGAGCAGACATGAGAAGGAGGGTAACTTCTTGATCGCAAGATTGGCATTTCCTTTGACATCGGTAAAATATACCCTATTTTTTCATTTATTTATTTTTTTAAAAGAGCAAAATATAAAACCGGAGTTCAGCCGGGTCTTCAGAGGAGGATTGACACTCCATCTGGGAGATGTCAAGGGATGAAAACTTCTAGCTGCCCTGCTGGTAATGAATAAAGGACCAGATCAGTAGTGCAACATGTTGCTGCTGTGAGCTTTGTAACGAAATAAGCTTTATATCATTTTTTTTCAAGCCAGGTCTGGAGCACTAAATATGTCTGTGGGTAGAAAACTGACGCTGAATGCTGCCACTGTTTTCAACAGTGCTATTCTTATTACCAGTAAAGAATGTGCAAGATATTAGTTTTAAATGATAAAGATGTACAGATCTTCAAGGTAAAGATTTGAAGGACAGATAAGTAATTTGCTACTTTTTTGCATATCCTGATGTCGGCTGGCGGTAAAAAATGTTAACATTTTGTCATGTTTTAACCACAAACATTGTATTTTATTTGAATTTTATATAAGACATCAGAAAGTAAGGCAAAATTTAGTAGCGGAACATTTGTTTTCAGTTTTATAAACAAAAGAAATGTTAAAATGGGAGGTTGGCATTTTATATTCTATTAAGTGACTTGTACTTCCAAAAAATTACATTGAGGTTTGAGTCCAAGGCCTTTTACTTGTGATTTAGGGTGTTTTTTCGCCTTTAATCAAACCTAGCTTGTTTAGCTAGAAAGTCCAGTTCATTTGGGGAGGTGAGAATGCACAATCGAACTCTGATGCGGACCAAAAAAGCGAATTCTGTTCCAAATAAATACCTAAGTCTCGTTTGGTTGAGATGAACTCTGGTGGCATTCCAAAGCAAATTATAATAAAAACAAAACAAATGTCTAGTGCTGTTGAGATAAACAGAAATCTGACAACCCCTAAAAAATTTGACACCACGAAGAAGGAAATTGCACTCTGTACAGTTTTTAGAGGTTCTTATGTCACATCTTCTATTGGTTCTTGGTGCAGTGTCACCACATGCGAGGATGGGATCAGGTTTTTTCAAAGGGTTTAGTTAATTTGACAGTGTAGTTTGAAAGCCAACGGCATCAACTGAAAATGGAACAAATATTGCAATTATGGTCCCCAATAAAACCAAATTTACTGAAGTATGAAGGGTGAAAACATCTTAAAATGTGAATCACGATTGCTTTCCACAGGTATGTTAATTTAAGTTGGGGATATGGAATAAGTAATGTTAAACACCACGATAATTGGCCTAAGAAAAAAAAAAAAACTCAATAACTTCAGTACAAAGTAGTGCTTCTTGAGCATCAAACAGTGCCATACGTTTGATGCTCAAACTTCTACTTTTTAAACTGTGGGGTTGTTTGAAGCAAATTTAGTGCTGCAACATGTGATTATAAAGAATATAAATCAGCTTTATCCCCTTGATGTGTCGCTGTCCAGCTTCTTTGAGCAAGCCGCTATAAATGAACATCTACCGCCACATCATTAGCCGGTGGAGACAAGAGCCGAGCTCATAATTTGCACTGACAGATCTGAGGGGAGCTCTAAATTATCCAGAAACAACAGAGGAGTTGGCTGCAGCGTCGGCCAGGACAGTGCAGTGTTTCTGCGAAACGGGGTACATTATTCCTGATTTAGGGGGCTGACAGTTCGACTCGTTGGATAAAATTGTGACAAACAGATATTGTGTTCCCAGAAAACTCAGCATTTATTTGCGGACACAACATCTAATTTGGAGGCTAATGGGAAATGGGGAAGTGTGAGCCAGTTTTGGGTGTCATAATTGCATCTCAGAATTTTATATTTGTTTATTTTTTTTATTTTATTTTTTTTTAATGACAAGCTTGTGTTGCTTTGAACAAGACTGAAAGATATAATCCGCATTGGACTTTAGGAAATGCTAATTACACTGCGGATTGTTTCTTTTTTATAGTTAAAAACTCAATATTTCCACAATCGCAAGAGGGTATATCCGATTGAAACAGTCTGAACATTAATTTTTTATTTTTTATTTTTTTCATTCACTTGTGGTCATCAAATTAATTTTAAAATATTTAATCTGAGAAGTTTGATTTTGGGAAAGCAAAAAACATTATACAGACAACAATATTCCTTGAAGGCAACGTACCAGATATTTTTCTCACAGCTTGGACTGTGCAATGCTCAGATAAATGGCACAATTTAATTTTTCATTTTATTTACATGGCGCCAATTTACAACAAAAGCTCAAGGCACTTAAAAAAAGTCAGTTGGATCTTGTGATACAGACTCCAAGTGGGTTATGTTACAAGTCCCAAGCTGATCCTATAACAAGCTGTTCAGGTTTAGTTTAATATTAAAGTTAATTCAGTTTAGTATTGGAATTGGTTTCTCTCTGAGAAAATCAAATTTCATAAAATCAACAAGCAAAGAGCTCCATCTCTACAGCACAATTCTTAGTCTGGAAAAGTTTTGAATGCAATATCTGTGATTTTGACAAAGGATGGAAAAAATAGGAGTAAGATTGTATTCCCTTCACTCAGGTCCTTCCTTCCTTCCTAAACATGAAATAGTCCTGAGCTACATGTAGGCATCAAGCCCAACAGGACCCACAATTTCACTGTCATCGTCCAGTCCAACCTCTGCTGCAGTCGCATGCTGTCAAAAAGAGCTTCTGTTGTAAACTAAAATCGATCACAAGCAGCATTTTTCCCCAAAAGTTGCACATTTTTGTTCTGATGCGCTGTGAAATTAATGATTTAGGTCCGGTATTATTAAAAGCACCCAGCCGATCACTTTATAAAATTATTCATCAAACTGTAAAATTCAAATTGCCATGTTTTCAAGCTTCTTTGTTTCTTTGTCAGATTGGTTTTAATCAAACGGATATTATTTTATACAATTAAAATCCATTTAAAACAAATCTGTGTTCAGGATTATTAAATATTCAATCAGTGAACCAGATCAGGCAATCTTCATTTTTGATAATTGTGTTGGTCTGTCTTCTTTTGAGTTGTTTGCTCTCCGACTGGGTTGCCATGGTGACTGTGCCTTTTTTTCGAAAAGCTGATAAATTGCAGCTTAGTACATAGTTTCTATCGGAGTAACAAAGGCCCCCTCGGCTATCCCTAGTATAAATGGTTGTAACTCTTTTAATGTGAATCACACAACTCCCATTCTTTAAGAGAAGTCATTTTAAAAACCATCATGAATTATGAGACATCGGAGGTTCAGAGTTGCAAAGTTAAGCGCCCGGGATGGAAAAAAAAATGTTTCCTTACCATGTCCCGATATTCTTCACTGTGCTGATTGTTATTTTATGTCTGCAGTGTATGCTGGATGGATAAAGAGCAGCTTCAAGTAAAAAGGAAAAAAGGGAAATGTTTTTCAAAATAAGCTAACGCTGTTGCTTTAGAATTAATCCTGCTGATTGTTTTTCATGCAATATATTAAAAGAGAATGTCGCGTTTTATCCACTTATTTCTGTCTATGAACATCTATCTCGGTTATCTTTAGCACATTATCCAATGTGCCGGTTTTAGAAAGGTTATGCATTTGGGGTCAAATGCGATGCCTTGAATTCCCCTGTGAAGATAGCTGGCCTATTTCTTGGTCTCTCTATGCTAGATTCAGAAGGACAAGATAGAAATACAGTGATGTGGAAAAAGTAGTTTTCCACTTAAATGTGTTTTCTGTTAAAGAACAGAATTCACAGGTCCAACAATTACAGCTAGTTGTCCATGTGTTTTCTATTGTTTTTGGTCAACAACGGGCTTGGCATCTTTGTATATCCTGGTTTTGCTCAGAAATAAATTGAGGCAGTTGAGGACTGTGGTATTTTAGATGTTGCCTTGAGTTTTTGATGAACTCTTGGAGTAATTTTGATTTTGTGACTACTTAAGGAAAGGATCACCAATGTTCCATGTTCTCCTTATTTTTGGGTAAGGGCTCTTTGCTATTGGTTTGTTGGTGACCCAAAGAGGATTAGTAACCCTTTGTTAGACTGACCATTTTGAGTGATTTCTTATTTTTTGAGATTGTTTCTTCTGCTTCATATTGTTACACTTGTTCTGTTCTACAGGCCAAATTATCAACCATCATATCTTACCAGGGTAGCTTCATATTTTATTTATTTTCTGCATCACCTCTCAAGACTCATTCACCTGTACTTTATCATGCATTTAGAAAACTATTTGACCAGTCAAATTCATACTGCTGTTTATATTGTACAACCAGCATCTCCCCCCCATTTTCTATAATTGTAGCCCTATTTACTCCCATCAAGTATTCAGGAGAAATGCATTGCAACTTTCGTCAAGTAAACTTATGATTGTGATATTGTAGAAATCCTCAATGCAGTTAGGTCTACGTATGCTGCACAAAAATCAATAAGGTCATTTTAGTATTTCTGCCATCTCATTAATTGATCGACTGTAGCTCTGGTTGCATTTCATCTTATCCTCTTTCCTTCCCGATATTTTTGAAAGTTGAATGCTCACAAGCCAGTCCGTGGGGGGATTATGAATGCTCTAAAAAAAAAAAAAATCAATATTTATAAAAAAAAAAAATGCTTTATTTAAAATGCAAGTTTTAGTTCTTATTTCTACCACAAATACTTTGTAATAGCTGTTTATAAAAACATCAATCCTTTTAATGCAATTTTCTCGCACAACTTCCCGTTCACTCCGCCATCCAGCACTTTTTCCATTTGACACAGTGAGAGATTTGTCATGTGCCTAATTTAGATATTCTATATTCTGGGTTTCCGGACCCACAGGGAAGGACATAATTGAATAGGCCGTGTCAAAGCCTCCCCCCCTCAACTTCACAAAAACCTCCCAGGGACATGCTAACGTTAATTATCTCCCATTGCAATATGGCCTAGTTTTATAATTACTGGTCCTGCCAAATTTACTACAACATCTAAACCTCTCACCAGACAGTTATTAATTTAGTGCTTGTGATCCAGAGTTGTATTCTGTACAGTTTGCCTACTTACCTTATTTACAGACGGAATACCAATATTTGTGCTTGAGGGTTTGATTGGGCTGGATGTCGCAATCACAGACGGAAGGGAAAAAAAAAAGGACAGGCTCTTCATTAGCTGTGCATATCTTATCGGCGTTAGTGTTCTCATTTCAGCATCAAAGGACTGCAGTGCGCATTGTGAACATAAAGATTAATTCACTTGTCATGAGCTTCATGAAACCGACTGTTTAATGTATTTTTGCAGCTCTGAAACATTCTGCATTTATAATGTTTGCTCCTAAATGTTTGTGACCTAAAAGAATCTTAAATATATATAAAAAAAATTTTTTTACAAAGCTTTGAAATAAAAAGCTGATAAGTGTGGCGTGCATTTGTATTTAACCCCCTTTCACTTTGATGCCTTGTCAAATAAAGTTGGAGCACAAGTGCTCACCCTTTGCTTTCCACATGGTGCTCTTAAAAGCATATTTTTGTGCAATGAAATATATTTGGTGAGGAGCATATGGAGTGAGACTTCTTAATTAAAAATTCAACAGCTGGATGAATTATTCTGCATCTCATCATCTTTTAAGAGCCTCAAGGAAAACTCAAAGATTGTGTAATGCTGACCAGAGGTGCTTCTCTTGGGTCCTGCTGCTGGAAAATATAATTCACCCATTCATATACTTTTGATTCAAAAAAGTAACAAAAAGGGCCCAACTTGAAGAAAATAAAAGTGATTTTAATAAAAATCACTTTTAGAGTCACCAGTAATTCTTTTATTGGGCAGAACCTTCGGGGTTTGACGTGCTAATTCCAATGTTGGCCCAATCAGACATTTGTTTTTTGAGAATCAAGTGTTTTGATTCATGTATGAATCAAAACATGTATTAATTGTGCTGTGACTTTATTCACTTAAACAAGAAGAATCAGAGCATAATCATTAAATGAAATTAAATTAATGGTTTTCAAGGTTAAGAACAAATCAGAAAAATGTGGCAAGCATTTGTATTCAGTGAGTGTTACTCTAATCCCAATTAAAACCAAGCCCAACCAACTGCCTTCAGAAATAAACCTTTAAAAAATTTGATTTAGAAAGAAAATGTTTTACAGATACATCAGTGACTTTCAAAATGAATGTCCCCAAATACATTTAATACTTAAAAACTGACCCAGCAATACTATTTCAAAATAGTTGTGAATTATTCAGTTTTGAAGACTGAAATTAGATACTTTATTGCCTTATAATTACATATAAAATGTCAATTTTCACTTTATATAAGCTTATCCTAAAGTAGTATGAATATATGTGACAAGCCACATTCAGCTAATTCCTTCTGCATTTTAGCAAGTGTTGTTTTTTTTTTTTGTTTTTTTAAAGCTAATATTGCAAACAATTGATTATCTTCCTTTCACCATATAAATGTCCAGTACTTTGATTGGGTTGACAAACTCAATTAAGCACAGGAAATTCTTTCAGAAGGAATTGTAAATGCTAAATATTTGTAAAATTTTTGCTAATAACAGTCAGTTTGTTTTTGTGTTCATTCCTAGTATCAATGAATAAGTAAGGAAAATAAAAGTTAGTGTCGGACCTCCTGATTACCTGTTAGTCAGAGCTGATTAGAAGAATTTGCTGACTAAAATAGTGCTTCATGAGCTATTGTGGTAAGATGTACTTCATTTAAATAAATTGTAAGAAAATGGTTTGATATGGCATCTATTATAAAGATTCATAAAGCTCTTGCTTTCTGGGGCTGCTGTCAGGGGCTGCTCTGCAAAACTCTTTAAATCGGCTTGTTTTACAGTGTGAAGAAGTCATAATGAAATGAATAATCGCATGCATCATTATGCTGGGGCATGTTTACATGTTTAGCATAAGCGACACTTGTTGAGGCTTTAGCTGTAGATCTGAAATATTAATATTTACAGGCATTTATTTACATGTGCTTTGACGGGATCTCTTATTTGTTTGCTACTCGACTTAATTTTGATGGCGCCAACGCTTTTTCTTTTGACAACTTTTTCTGAAAAGAGAAACGCAACATTTCAACTTTCACTGATAATTCATTGCCCTCTAGTTGTTGAGCACGTGCTTCGCCTTTACCACAGGCCGGAGCCACCTGGGGCCATTTTTATAGCTTCTATTACTGAGTGCTATTCTAAAATTAAGGCTAGCAATTAAGAGACAAACCACTTACCCAGATTATATCATTGACTAAAGGTTAACAGCATGCACACCCAAATATAGTTCAACAGAAGGAAAGTTCAGAAAAGAAGAGCTTGGTAGGTTTCTCTGTCTTTTTTTTTTTCCCTGCAGAATACTCCCCAGGCATCTGGCCTACATGGTAAGGGCAGCGCATACCCAGTTAACCCTCTGATCAAATTTTAGAGCCCCTATCCCTCCAAGCTATAATCTGTATCATGGAGAGGATCCTCACCATTATTAGCATAAACACTTGCTAAATTAAAGCAGTATGGACTTTTTCCCGATGCCCTACTTTTGAAAAATCAACGTGTGTGTAAAGTTAAGAATTGTAGCTAAAAATAAAACTTAAAAAAAAAAAAAAATCTGGATTTTGCTTTGCTTTCTTGTTTTTTTCCCATCTTTTATTGACCAAAGAGTACAAACTGCTGCTCTCAACTTTTAACCTGCTGTTGGCTTTTGTTTGTTAGGTTTGTGGTGCACTTTTGGGGGAATGTAGGTGTAGATCACCAGCAAGGGATTTGGACATTTTTGTTTTTGTTTTTTTTTTTTCTTTTCTTGGCTGTTAGAAAGTGCAAACAACGCCACACTTAACAAGAAACTCCATTAATAAAAAGCCCATCTCATACTTCCTTTCCTTTGACAATACATTTATTTATCCCTGCCACTTGTAGACAGAACAAGTGTCAAACAAATGAAAATATCAAAACGTTACTTTGTCAGTTCAGTTTCAATTTGACAAGTGAAATGGATATATAGATTCATATAGCGTGATAGATTTCAAAGGCTTATCTCTTGTACATTTCTAATATCAAGTTCGCAGGTAAATTGAGTGTTGCAGAAAACCAAATTAATACGGAAATGTTAAATTATCGTTGGCACAATCATACAGAAGACTGCTTGCTAAAATGTTTCCCATAAGAGACACTGACGGTAAATTAAAAAAGGTGATTGGAAAACATTTGGGTTATCCACAGAGTGCTGTATGCAAAAACACCTATTGAAAGTTTAGTGGAAGAAAAAGATGTAGTAAAAAGGTTACAGAAACAATTGTGTTGAGAGGCTGCATTCCAATTTTTTGTGTATTCCTGTGGCAGTTTTATTGAGTGGCTAAAGACGTTCCCTGAAAATAAAGACATGTTTACAAGGATTTATTTTATTTTTATTTTTTTAAATCGACAGATTTTGGTATAACTATAGTTAGACAAACATTTGTGTTGTGGGTCTGCCTTCAAGATTCCATGCAAAATATTGAAGGCAGTGCTTTTGCACTTTACAAAATGATTTGGATCTTACACTTAAAGTATTTCATTAAAGAGTAATCCCTACTTTGACAAGCATATTTTGTGTTTATACCCTTTTCGTTTCCATAGCTCATATTCTCTCAATTTTTCCATAGTGGATGTATTTTTTTGTGTAGAAGTCACATATATACTCATAATTCAGTGTGAAGAGCTTCTTGTGTAAACCAGGACAGTTGTGTGAGGTTTCCGTGCTCCTCCCACCCGCCGCCCCCTCTGGTTTCATATACTTAAATATTTCATAGATGTTTCAATGAAGAAAAAGAATTTGATAGTTTCAAATCTTTAAATTTTCATAGGAACGCGCTTTAGAGAGATGTTTTAGACTACACAGGCGTTCCGTGTCTGGTGACATGTCTCTCGTGAACCCGCTTCTCTGTAAAACTCAGACAGCTTGATTCCGAGAGGCAGAAGAGAGGAGAGACGATAAAGCTTCGCTCGCATTATTGTCTTTTTCTGTTTTCCAAAAGACTTGATTTGCAACCTCTTCTTTTAAATCAAACCCACAACCTGGTGAAGCCAGGGTCATGACACAGAGCTGAACCCAAAGTTTACTTATCAAGCTACTAATCCTCTCTGAGGGAAGACTCTGGTCTGACTTTTCTCTTCTTTTTTCATGGGTAGCTGCTTCCACGCATTAGGGCATTACTTGCTTGGCTGACAGATAAGTTAGAATAATAGTCATCTCTGAGTGAATTATTCAAACATTTCTTTGGATCTATGAAGCAGTTTGTGTGTAATGATGAGACCCAAATAAATCTCGGAATTAAAATAGAGTACCTGACCCCTACTTGGTTTTAACGCGAATGTCACAGTCGGGCATCGCTTTCCATCAAACAGCAATGTATTTCCTCAGATTTACAGCCTGTGAGCGGACGGTAAATCTAAAGCTGCTGTTGCAACTCAAGCGCGATCTCGAGTCATGTCACCTCTTATTTGGATCATTTGTCAACCTTGAGTGCTTTTCAGTTTGGGTATCACCACCCTGACAGGTATCCTAACGACCTTTTTTTTTTTTTTTTTTCTTTTTTTTTCCCTTCCCTTACTAAGATTTTGCTTTTGACTTTGAAGGATTGTTTTGTTGGCGGGCAGAAGGTCTTTGTTGCGTTTTGGAAAGCTTTTCTTCCCGCACATACAGTCCCGGAATATTCTTTCTTGAAAATGTGGCGTACGGCGCTTTGCTGTGACCAAAATACTTTATTTCAGTTTGGTTGCATGAACAATGTCAAGAAAGATGATTTCTAAGCTTTTCCATCATTGAAGTCATTTATTCTGTACTGTTTAACTTAAAGTCAAAGAAATATCAGAGCAAAAACTCTGTGGTTGCAGAAGTTTGCGGACTCTAAAACTAGTACTTTGTTTTAAAGGTATTTTAAATCAATGTTGGCATTTAGTTGTCTCTGGCTTTATTTAATTTAACTGAGACACATTCCAAATGCTCCCTCATCAATATCTAACAGTATTATCACCAGTTCTGTCTTGGGTATAAACAATAACTCCTGTTATCACTCTGCATCTGCAGGCTTTTTAGCTTCTTCCCAGCAGGTGTTGGGCTTACTCTGAGTTCGTAAAGACACATGAAGTGTGCTGCAGACAGGAATATAAGTGTATATACGTGCAAACCATGTGACTGACAGCTCTCCTGATTTTGTTTTTCCTACTGCTTGCCAAGAGCCAAATGCATGTTGACTGAGGCTCCCAACCATGAGGCCAAAAAGCCAAGTAAACCCGGCGTCGCTTTAGGTGTTGGGATGTGGATAACACAGTGCCAATGCAGAGGTTTTTGTGTATTCTCTTGCATGGGCAGACGTGTAAATGTCACTGAGGTGAGGCGACGGTTGAGGCAGCACCCTGCACCGCCAAGGACAGCAAGTCCACCCACTCCAAAGTAAGCTGTCTGTAGCAAGAAGCATGGTTACAAAGAACTGCGAGGCAGCTCTCCTTGGTCCTCAGAGACAATGGCAAGTGCAGGAAGGTTTCTTCCTTTTGGAGTTGCATTATGAGAAGAATGACAGAGGAGCTAGGCACATTTATAGGAACTTTGACTTGAAAAATGAAGACTAACTTGAAGATAGGAAAATCTCTGAAGAACATCTGATGTTAAAAAAGGAAACTTTTGTAAATCTTTCGACCAAAGCAAGGACACTGTTGCAACTTCCTGCAACAAGTTAGATTGCCGAAAAATGTGCAATGTCTTGGTTAGGTTTCAGGGCTAATCCATTGCATGTGTGGCTAATTAAATTAGAATATCATAATCAAGCTAATCTATTTAATTTACTAAAAAAAGCAAAACTTGTTCTTTACATGGGGAATGACACTTTATAAATAGAGTTTGTACCCCAAATTCTGATTCCCAAATTTGAACATTAAGTAGAATGTGTACAATTTCATTGTAAAGATGGAGTAATCACGATCAAGACTTTTGAGTTGAATGGTCCAGAAGATATTGGCACCCTCCCCAAGCAGAGGAAGCCCCAAAAATCCATTGCTAAAGAAGCTAGCTATTTATAGAGTGCCTTGCCTGAGAATTGAAAATGCTGAACAATCAGCAGAGACATCCTCAGCGAGTCAATTCTGTAGTTTCAAGAATATTCACAAGGTGTGTAGCATCAAAGCTACTGCACATGACTAGGGCCACAACTGCTGCATTCCCTAAAATGACCTCTTACATTTGATTTGGAAATCAAAGGCAGGAAGAGTGGAGAAGCACACAGTCTAAATTGATTGAGATCCAGTATGAAGTTTGCAGTCAATAATGATTAGGGAGGCCATGTCATGTGCTGACGAACTTTATGGAGATGCTGATGTCTTCCCAGCTTGACCTGGCGCCTGCCCACACTGCCAGAAGTGCCAATAATTGCTTTAATGACTGTGGTATCAATGTTCTTGATTGGCCAGCAGTCAAGGAGGAGACAACAGAGCCAACAATGCAAACAAGCTAACGGCTACCTGAATCTCCTTAACACCTCAGCAGATCCAGAGGCTGAGTGCTTCCATACCTCATTGATTGTCATTCATGCAAAATTTGCCTGTATAGACCTTAAAGTTCACCAAAATTTTAGGATCACTAAAAGCAATGCAGTTCAATTAAAAAAAAAATCAACAATACAAATCACATTTTGCAGACACACTCACCATTTTAACATGTGGCATACAGTGGGGAGAAAAAAGTATTTAGTCAGTCACCAATTGTGCAAGTTCTCCCACTTAAGAAGATGAGAGATGGCTGTAATTGACATCATGGGTAGACCTTAACTATGAGAGACAAAATGAGACAAAAAAAAAAAAAATTCAGAAAATCACATTGTCTGATTTTTAAAGAATTTATATGCAAATAAGGGTGGAAAATAAGTATTTGGTCAATAGCAAAAGTTCATCATCTCAATACTTTGTAATACATCCTTTGTTGGCAATGACAGAGATCAAACGGTTTCTGTAAGTCTTCACAAAGTTGGCACACACCATTGCTGGAATGTTGGCCCATTCCTCCAAGCAGATCTCCTCTAAAGCAGTGATGTTCTGGGGCTGGCGGCGGCAACACGGACTTGCAACTCCCTCCAAAGGTTTTCGATGGGGTTGAGATCTGGAGAATGGCTAGGCCACTCCAGGACCTTGAAATGCTTCTTACGAAGCCACGCCTTTGTTGCCCTGGCAGTGAGCTTGGGATCATTGTCATGCTGAAAGACCCAGCCATGTTTCATCTTCAATGCCCTTGCTGATGGAAGGAGGTTTGCACTCAAAATCTCACAATACATGGCCCCATTCATTCTT
>CAEGAE010086461.1:0-52330 GCA_903067095.1 Girardinus metallicus | reverse complement strand
AAATTGAAATCTTTAGAGTTTTATCATTATTTTTGGATGAATCTATTAAACACTGTTGAATTTAAGGTCAAGAAATTAATCATCAGAGTTAAACTTGCGACTTTAGAGAGACAAGAGAAAAAGACGTTAACATGTTAAGTGACAAATCAAGTGGATAAAAGCAGTGATGAAGAGGAGGGAGCGACGTCGGATTGAAGGGTAAAACCAGAGAACGAGGGAAGAAGAAGAGGCAGAGCGCAAGAAACAAACAGTGAAGATAAGAAGTAATGGAGCGAAGCAGGAAGACAGAAACACACTCGTCCCTCTGCTATCCATCCATCTCAGCCGGTGGAAATAAGGGCCTCCTCGCTGTCAGCTTGTTATTTTTCCCTCCTCCTCCCTCCCTCGCCCCGCCGCCTCGCTCGCCCTCCGTCCTGTCGTCCGCCGGCGGTCTGTCATGTGTGAAGGTATCGATTTGCCAGCGTTTTAACCATCAAACTGCAGCTCCGCTTTTTAAACAGTAACTGACGGACGGATGGAGGGAGGGAGGGAGGAGCGAAGGGGGGGAAGGAAAAAGAGGTTAAACGTTAAAAACTCGGAAATCAGAATTCATTTGGAGATGCAAGGAGAGAAAGATTACTGAAATAATTTAGTAATCGATTAATTGTAAACTCAAAAACAGGCTAAAAAAAAGGTCAGTTTGCTGGAAAAATGACATATTCGCAGCAGTAACTCAGATAAAACTTCACAAAAATAGATTTTAAGATAAAACATTCTTTGTCTGTTTTAGTCTAAACTCTTATTTTAGATGCATTTTTATCTCAACCTGGTTCAAAGTTGCTGAAAGAAATCTGTTAAAATGTTTATTTTCTTATTTTAAAAAGAGATTCATCTGTTTCTTTTAACGTATTTCTAATATTGTATAAAATAAGCTAAAGTAGTAAAATGAAAAAATGCATAATTTGAATTTTTTTTATCTAATTGTCAAAATAATTGATGGAAAAAATGATTATTAAAAGTTCAACCCCTTTAAAGAAGTTACATTCACATATATTTTTTTATTTTTGTGGATTATTTTTTGCCTATTCAGCAGTAAATCAAACATGCGATATCATATTTTAATAAAAACAATTAGAGAAAAACAATAATATGATTTTTAGGTCCAAAAACGAGTCTCGTTTAATAACAGAAAGGTTTGTAGTTTTCTAAATGTTTTCTGCTTTTTGTTCTAGAAAATATGTTTGGTTTATTCCCAGCAAGAAAAATAAGATCCTTATCTGTATTCATCCAACTTTAATGAATGGATGTAAAACATGGAAATATTTTGAGTTGTTTTTAACAGTTTTCAATTGTAGAAGATTTAAATTTTAACCAGTGAAAATCTCCACATATTTTCATGTTTACACATAAAATATGTGACCACATGTCCATCTGTATGTTTAGTAACTGGGATCAATCGGAGTGTATGGAAGTTGAAGGCAGTTTAAGTGAAAATCTGAGAGAAAATCGGTCAGTTTTCCTCCAGTTGCACTAAACTGGACACGCTTTCAGAGGTTCTCTGGACTACATGTCCCATCTGCCCCGGGAGCGCCATGGAAACGCACCAGACACGTTTCGCCTGGAGAAACCTGACTTTATTTATTTATTAATTCTTAGAAAACTATTTTTTTCTCAATATTTTCAAACAAACAAACGCTTAGAAAAAATATATAAATGAGAAAAAATTGAATCGAGTTTTTTTTGGTTTTAAGATTCAAATTCTTTCTCTACTTTGAAGGAATTCATTTTAAATTTTTAAGTATTTGGGAAAAAGTATTTATATTTTACTGAGGAATCAAATTTATTGAAGTAAAAATGTTTCAAAAGGAATAAGAAGTGACTGAAATTCAGTTTTGGTTTTTGTGGATCACAGTTTGTTGAACTGAGATGTTTTCATTTCTCATCTGTTTGTTTGTGTTCAAAAATATCTGGTTTCTGATCGAAATCCTGCAAACAGAAAAAACTTTACGGTGTTTTTGTTTATTCAAACACAACCGGTTTTGTTTCCATAACCTTCCATCTCCATTCTGAGTTTGTTTTCCAGGTTTTTTGCTCTTTAAATAGAAATTAAACCTGATTCATGTCGGCTGGATTCAGTTTCCTCAGTGTGAGGTCACGAGTAGCTCGGGTTTGATCAGATGAGAAGTCCAGAGAAACGGTGCTGAGTCCGCAGGGGTCAGGCTCATTCAGTGGAGCATCTCGTCCCACTGAAGTGTGAAAACAATAAGAGAGATGGAGGAGGATGAAAAGTCCATCCGTCCCACTGAGGAAGGAGAGAGAGAGAGAGAGAGAGAGAGCGCTCCATCATCCCTAAAAATCTTTTCCTCTCTCTGTTGGTGGGTTGAGATTTACAGCTGAGACTTCATGAAGAGCTCATTAAAAACAGCAAAACTCCCACAGGAAGCAGCAGCATTAAGGTTTTCTCTGCTTCATTAAAACTGGATCCAGTTACTGAAGTTTTATCTGTTATTTCCACAAGAATAAGAGAAGTTTGTTTTATTCAAATTAACATTAACTCAGACCAGTTTGTCTAATAAAGTGATTATGATTCGGCGCCACACAAATCACACAAATAGGACATTTATTTATTTGTTTATGATTGGGAGATATGGACAGTAAAGCTTCATTTGACTAGATTAGTTGCACAGTAATTACCTTTAATCATGTAAAGATATTTTTCATATTCTCAGTGGAACAAAGAGCTCAAGCAGCAGCTGAAGGTTTGAAAACCTATTTTGTTTATTCCAATAAAGTTTTTTGTTTTTTAATCACATTTTTGAGGCATGTTAAATAATTTCCCATTCAACTGAAACATACATTTGTCTGAATTTTCTGATTCTGTAGTTTTCCAGACTGAAGTCACAGGCCAAAGATGTGAATCCGTTACAAACCAGAGAACCAGTTGCCTTCAGTTCGCCTGAATAAAACTCACTTAAAACCATAAATATCAACAGTTTTAAAAACGACTGTTTTTCTTTCCTGGTAAATATCCACCGTCAGTGCAGTAGATAATTGTTGTTTTTTTTCAGCTCTAACTTCAACCATGATGATACCTGCATCAAACAACTGTTTCATTCTTCACCCACTTCAAAATAAAAGCATGACTATAAAAGTCTTAACTACCTGAATTATTTCTTAACAGTCGAACTTTGATAAAGATGTTGGACTTTATTCAACTGAAAGTTTGCAAGACAGTCAAGTAAATTTGGGCTTTGGGATGCATCTATTAATTTAGGGGAAGCTAAGTATGCTAAATGTTCTCAAAGTTAGCAAAATGCTAAAGCGCTAAGCTAAAAATTAGCTGCGCTATTAGCATGTTAGCGAAAGTGTGGCAGGAATTTTTCATAATGTGTTCAGATTTATAGTTGAAGTTGTTCCAACAATAAAATCAGAAATATAATTGAAATGTAATTTTAATAAAGATTAAAATAACTAAAGGTCAGAGGTCACAGTCTCCTTCTCTGCTGTTGAACATGGAAATCAGGAGGAAACCAGATTTTACTAAGCTAAGATTTATTCAGTTAGTTATTATCAAGCTTTTCTTTCTCAGGTTGGTAGCCATGTTTGTTCTGAACACATTTTTTTATCCAAATTATTTCGCTAAATGTTGGAATAAAACTTTGAATAAAAGAAAATAATCAGAGTGGATGTAAATGAATATCTGCGTATTAAACTCCCAAACCTGCAGAAACTAAACGAACCCCCAGCCTTCACAGGAAAAACGCTTCATGCATTGATTTCCTCTCACCTGCTGCTTTCCTCCCCGCCTGCGTTACTCCGTATATATTTTTCTTTCTTTTGCATAATGTTATTGATCAGCTGCAGCATCACATAGCAGGACCAATCAGCTGTTTACTGACAGAAAAATCAGCTCCAGCAGAAGCTTCGTCCTGCTGCAGCATCGTCCTAAAAAATGAGTTTTCTGAAACGGCAGAGAAAAATAAAAATCCACTTTGAACATCTGAATGGTGTTCAGTAAACCAGGGTTTCAAAAACTTTCACTTTGTTGACCTCTTTTTTTATATCCTATTTATCACAAGAACTCAACACCAAAAAATAACTTTCATTTAATGTATTAATGCACAATGGACTTTATGAGTTTTCTAGGTTTTATCCCGTAGAATAATGCCATAAATGCAGCATATTTCATGATCGTTGCTGCTTTGTGTTTTTGGCAGAAATTCAGCTGTAACATGTTTTTATAGATTATTGTTGCTTTTATTTAAATCAGTCAGTAGTTTTGAAATTTTTTATATATCAGTTCATGTCGGTCTTAGACGCAGGTCAACATCTGAGATTTTGTGATTTAAAAACATTAGTTAAGCCAAACCAAACTTTTTTGATGCAGATTCCATAAAAAAGCCAGAAAAAGTTCAAATTTCCAGCTCTACGTCGGGTGGCGTGAACATGGAGAGGTTTTCTCCCAAGTTTTAGAAAACGGCCGGATCGTCGTCTCAGAATGTCGCTTTATCCAGTTTAAATGTGTAATTTAACAAAAACATCATGTTTGAGGATTCGTCTCCGCGGTAACAGGATGATGGGGATCGGGACGGTTTCTCCTCATATCTGAACCTTTTTTCACTTTTCCTGTTCTTCTCCTCCCTCCTCCTCCTCCTCCTGGTATCTTCCCTCCTCACATTCTTCATGTCTCCGCGCCGCGCTCCTCCCTCTGCTCCCGACTTCACTGATAATTAGTTTCAGAGGGAGCGGACCGAGGGAGGGAGGAGAAAAAGGACGGATGAGGAGGAGAGGGAGAACCGAGAGACAAAGAGGGGAAAGATGTGCTCTCCATCCACAGATCAGACTAATTGTATAACTGCTGCTCTTATTTCTGCTGTAACTGAAGGTGACCGGGCCATCAAGGCAGAATGCAGTTAGCTCATTTTTCCATCTTTAAGTCATTATTTATAAGATTATATTGTTGCTTTACAGTCAGAGCTGGATGGTCTGAGATCTGTGTAATAAACATTTAGTAGAGAACAGAAACCAAAACTCACAGCGTTAATGCCGTATTTATTTCATCATCTGGTTTATTGAACGTTCGTTTTGAGTTCAGGTTTGTCGTATTCTTGAGAAAATGAAGCTTCTTTTCCTCGGGACAACAGAAAAACTTTCTACATCAGAACTGTTCTTATTTGGCATCAGGTCAGTCGATGTTAAACATTTGAGAACAAGAGAAGGAGAACATTATTTTAGTTCTGGTTTATTTGCTTTGATTCATAAAAACATCAAATAGTGAAAACAATGCAGAAACATTTCATCTTGTCAAATATTAAAATCATCAATACACAGAAAACATGTTGATCAATGATCCATTTACTGCTAATTAAAATCAACCCTAACCAGCTGGGCTTTTAGTTTTGATTTAAAGGAACTCAGTGTTTCGGCTGTTTTTCAGTTTTCTGGAAGTTTGTTTCAGATTTGTGGTGCATTGAAGCTGAAAGCTGCTTCTCCGTGTTTGGTACTGGATGCAGAACAGAACCAGAACCAGAACCATGATATAGAGTAAGCGACCCATGCAGGATTCGATCCTGGGTGTCCAGCATGGCAGTCTGAAGGAACCGATGTTACGCCACAACCAGGTGGAGAAACATCTGAGGAATATGAACTGGAGACTCACCTCCCAATGGGGGGAAAGTAACCGAACTAAGACCCTGTTTGGCTTCCAGATACAAACCAACAGCATGGTACTGACCAACCAGCTGGACGTTGTGACCATTGATAAGCAGCAGCCTTCTCTATTGAGAAGCACAGTGGTGGCTGCAGCATCATGTGGGGTTTATGCATGAGCAATGGGGACAATCCACTTTCTGGTCCACATTAGGGTTTGATTACGCATTCACACCTCCACAAATGAACCGGATTTTCCTTGCAGACGGACTGGTTTTGGATTGAAGTGGACTGAAGATGGCTGGTGTGAACACCTGAAAGAACTTCAGTAATAAAGTCCACTTGTCTTCTTTCTTTGCATCCAAACTTTATCTTGTTGACCCTAAATCCTTCTTTCTGCTCCGAATAAAAGTTTGCCCTTTTAGCTCTAATGCCAAGTGACCCAGGTTCTGTTGAAAGGGTTTTATTTTTTCCAGTGTTTTAAAAAGTCAAAGTCGGAGACTGCAAAGTAAAATTTGAGAAAAGTCGTAGTTTTAGTAAAACGGAGTCTGACACAGGAACCTCTCCTCCTTTCTCCTCTGTTAGGACTCTAATTGGACGATGAGGGTCCCGCTGAGGGTGTTTGGTGTGTGCGATTTAAGCATATCTGTGTGAACGTTTCGATTTTCCTGTACTGTCCCTTTTTTTTTGCTTGTTGTAAGGAGGGAGAAGAAGAGGAGGAGGAGGAGGTGTCACCGAGCCTCCAATTGTTGTCTGTGACAGGACAGCAGCTGCTCTCTCTTTCTTCTTCTTCTTTTTTCTTTCGGTGACTCTCTTCCTCCTCACCGATGAACGAAACTCGAGGGAAATCATCACCGTGTTTACTTCAGACCCCTCCCTCCTACACCACCCACCTTCCCTGTCCTGGTTCTCTCTAACCTGCATCCCCCATATCTCTGTTTTCTGCCCCATGATGGGGGTTGTTAGAAAGACAGACAGAAAGTAGCCCCACCCGAAACCCTCTGCCACTTCACTCTCTTGTAAGTGTGTGTCCTCCGCTAGCTTGCGATAAAAAAAAACGTCTGGGATAGAGGGGGGGAAATGACCGGCAATTGGTGGTGATGTGCGTGGGGGGGGGTGGTGAGGATGAGAGGAGTAAAGGCCAGGCAATTGGTGGTGAGGGATGCACCAGAGAGGGATGAAGGGGGGAGAAAGAGGCCTTGAGAGGGCGATCAATGCGCTGTTCACCTGACGTCCACCTCCCCAATTTAAAAAGAAAGGAGCTCTAACGATTTCCCTGGCCAGCTCCCTTCAACTGATGGAGCTGGGAGGGGCAGAGGCGCAGAGAAAGTAGAAAAATTAGGCTTCACAGCGCCTATGCATATAGATGGGAATACGACTGTCAGAAAATTAGCTTTTAATGGTGGAATGCATGTATTTAAGACAGAAATAAAGCAGGAAAATGGCTTTTAATATGCGTGGCTCAGAGGAGACCGGCAGACAGAAATAGAACTCTTAATGCAGGACTGCAAGCAGGAAGGCAAAAAAAAATTACTCAACAATTAGGAATTAATGATGAAAAGGCATTCAAAGAGAAATCTTGATGTTTAATGTAAGAGAGAACGAGTAGGAGATGAGCGTCTGTTGTTGAGATGAATATCAATGAGACAGGAATGCAAGATGAAATTACCTGGAAGGTAATTGCTCAAACTACAGCAGGTTTGCAATACATACACTTGAAAAAAAATAAAAACAAACACTAAATAATGTTTAGAGCCGCCTGTAGAGCAGAGAGCAGAGATAAGTGGTGCTGGTGCGGTTTTAAATGGTCCAGGAGTCGGTCAGAACAGTGAGAGAAGGTCACCGGACAGACGGCGCCTTGTAGACTCATTACCGGCACTTCACGCAGTTTGAGACGAGTCACATTGTGGGTTTAGGTGATAAAGGGTCACCATAATATGCAACTGCCTCGATGTAGGTTTCCAAAAGCCCTTTCATTTTCAAGTCTCACTCTAACCGCTTAATGTCTGGTTCGGGTCTAGCAAAGTTGGATGTGTGTCTATTGGTGGTCTTTCCCTCACTGTGGTTGATGTTCCAATTATGTCTTTTTGCACCTGTATCTTTGAGTGGCCAGTTTTTCCTAAATCTCTCTGCATATTTGTTAGTTCCGGGTTCCCCCATCCAGATAGCTATGTGTATGATCTTCTGCCACAATTAATAAAAAGGTTTGGACCTCAAAGTTTGACCATGAAATCATCAATTTGCAGTCGACTACTACGGTCTCATCTCAGATTGGTTGAGATGTTGTTGTTTGAGGAGGAATCCACAGGCCAGTCAACAAATGGAGTCTGCTGCCAATCGACTGGTTTGCACCACCTCTAAGGTGGTTCTAAAAAATGGAGAGGAACCACGTTGGACCTACAAATGAAGACGACTCTGGCCCGGGCTCACAGGGGAACAACCTGAGAGATTCTTTGCCTTGGAGAAGGGGCTAAAGTGACCCAGTGTTGGAACCAATGGGTGTGAGGCCAGTCATACACTGCAAAGGTTCTGGTCACCCAAAGACAGAACCTCAACCCAAACCAAAGCATCTTGTGGCCCGGTAGCTTGGCGAGGACACCGAGTTTGGCTGATCAAGGATTGGAGTTTCTCTCTCAGCTGTTCATAGCACAGGAAGTATTAGAGCCAGGTCAGCCATGATGGTCACTGGGACAGGTGGGACATCATTGGACCCTTGCAGAATGCAGGAGCTCGCGGAGGCTCAGCTGTGATTCTGAAGAGTTGAGGCTTGAAGACCTGAGGAGTGACTGAGCCTCTGTAAACCTGAAGAGTTGCCAAGTGTTTGAGGAGGAGGATACTGACTCTGCTGGACATGGACATTGTGGTGTTGGTGAAGGAGCTTTTAGAGGCAAAGAAATCTCTAAAGGTGACGGAGACTGTGGAGATAAAGGAGGATCTGAAGGTAATAATGATGGAGCAATGATTTTGAGAATCAGTTGATTGTGGAGACTGCTGCTTGAGCTGAAGCTGGAAATTGTGAAAAAGGTATTACCTAACCAAAGGTAGAGCTGCTACTGCTCAGGTTCTGACAGCTCCCTAAAACGCTGTGACTCAGACCATTGTGGTTCTTTAAAAGACGTGGAGGCTGAGGGTGTGGCACCTTGTGAAGGCTTTTGTAGTGTGGGAACATGGCACAAGTCCGAGGATTGCTGGGACCCGCAAAAATTCATGTTTTGAGATCCAGGAAACAGGAGGATCTGACAAAGATGCAACTAAACTGAGATGCTTTTGTGATGTGGATAATGATTACTGGAATGCAACAGAGGTGAGTCTAATTACTGCTGAGTGATGAGAACTGTCAAGAATAGAAATATAAAATAACAAAATAAACAGATAAACTGACCCACTGAGCTTTAGAGTCACAACAGATTAAGATTGTTGGAAACTATTATAAAAACTATTGATTATCTGAAGTAGATTTTAGATTTCACATTTGCTTACAATGTTCAAGGCAAATAGACAAATAGTTTGAGGATCTTCCTCACCTGCCAGGTACTGAAGTCCAGTTCAGACCCTTTCAGTTCCCTGAATGATGGGATTCAGTAAAATAGAGGCTGATCGTCTTAAAGTGAACCTCTCCAGTGTTAGATGTCAGCGTGTCTGTGAAATGTCAGCAGACTAATTCATGAGCAGTTAGAGGAGCCGGTGGCCCCACGGTGATTGTGAATCTGAATTGACTGTGTGTCATTGTCATATTATCAAATGTACAATAAGAGCCGATGATAGCCCTCCTCCAGCCCGTCTGCGTCGCCGCGTGTAAGTATTCATGTTCCTGCTCCCCTGCCCCGACCTGTCAGCCCTGTCAATATGATTATTCCTCTGTCTAATTGAAGTCATGGAGGAGCGTGAGGCTCGAGGTGGGGATAAGAGCAGGAGACAGAGGTGAAAACTGTTGATGGAAAGAAGATACAGACCGGTGGTCATTAGAGTCAGGTGGGAACGCCACAGAGAGGAGAGTGTCACCAGCATGGCTGAGAGGACAGCTTCCAGATCCAAAATTTAAAAAATCATCTGGGTGACATCTAGTTTAAAGCATTTAATCACAATTAAAATGCAATTAGCATTAAAAAATGCCTTAAATACTCAGGATAAAGATTTAGGATTTAAGGCTAAATGGTATACAATTTCTAATCCAAATATACTTAAAGAGAAAAGACTAAATAGTTTAAAAAGACTGTAATGAATGTTGTGACGCAGTGGATCCAGGTTTCTCTGGAGAGGAAAAGCTCGTTTTTAACAGGAGTTTCTCCATCAAAACCGGTGCTGCAGCTGCACCTTACAGAGCAAAACCTTTACAGCTAATCTCAATGTTTAAGGTGATTAAACAGGTTAAAAATGGCTACAGATGAGCAGAAGCATGTAGATGAAACATTATACCCAGGCAATAGTTCAGTTCTTATGGTGGGATCAGTAACCCTGGCCTTTGACCTGTGGATCAAACCACAAGTCAGATCACCCGACTTTTGGATGAATCTGTGTTCCTCATCTTTGCAAAAATGATTGTGTAGCAGGTATCAGACAAATAAATGGGTTTCAGAGGACAGTAGCTGTTTTTTAGGTCTGCAGATCCTTCGTCAGGTCTTAAAAACATAAGTGTGCGTTCACACCAGCCCTGTTCAGTCTGCATTAATCTAACTGCAGTCCGTTTGTTTAAAAACTTTAGTTTCTTTGGTGAGGTGTGAATGCATAATCAAACTCTGGTTCGCCTACAAACCCTCTGGGTTGGATTGAAGTGAACTTTGATGTGGTTTGAATGCATATGTGAATGCCAAGTGGACTGAAGACTGCTCCAAAAGCAGGAAGTGGACGATGGTGCAGGGCATTCTGGGTAAATCCAACCAAAACAAATGCATTAGCCTAGCACTAGCAGGAGAAATGACTCATGATCTTTAACCAAAGACAAAAGAGAATCCTCCAATCGCTAAAATCTGACGCTAGTCCATTTTTCGCCTCCATTTTGTGAAGGAGGAAGTTGCTCTTAGTGTCTTCGGAGGTTTTCTTGTTGTTTCCTTCAGTGTTTCTTGGTGCAGCGCCCCCACAGGCCATGAGGGGAACAGGTTGGTTTGAATCAAATCAGAGAGAAAGAGAACTACAGCAGCTGGAGATGAAACAGATGATGTAGTTTTGGTTTTGTAGTTGCTCTGACTGCCGGATTATCAGGTGTAAGTGGATCAACGGATTTTGAGGAATCACCAACTGTAATCAATGTTTTCCTCTGAATCTGTTGGGTCCCTCTACAAGGTCATTTCAAGTTTGTATATTTTATTGTTTTTATTTCAGTTTAATTTTCATTCTGTTTGTTCTTTGCAACAAATAAGCTGTTTTAATGTATCGTATGAGAAAATTACAGCTTTTGTCTAATTTCTCTAAGATCATATAATGATAGTAAAATTCTTCACACAGATAGTTGTACAAATAATATTGCCTCCACCTTAAAGTTTCATTCATTAACAGAGTTTTAGTTTTGCAAATGATGCTCCTTCTACTGCTGTCCTCTGGTTTTATTGTCTGAGAGTTTTCTTGTGTTTCTATTTCTGTAAAATGAGTATAGAGGTGTCGTAATTTCTAATCTGAGCTGCAGAATTGGCTGAGATTCGTCTGAATCCTGGGCTGCAGCTTGGAGCCACGGCTGCTGCGCTGCTCTGCTTCACTTTGGGATTGTGTGTCGGTTAACTGATCGTTCTCTGAGCGGCGCTCTCAATCTGATGATGTTTGCTGCTGACCTTTAAACAACTCTGTCCCATCATCCTCCGCTGCTCTCGCAGAGGCCCACAGGGATCACACACACACCCACACACACACACCCAAACACTCACACCTACAAGGGAAGACAGTCATATAAGCTCAAGCACTCTGCATGTAAACATGTTTTTGCAAACATGAAAACACACACTATGCATTTACAAATGGGCAAACACACACATGAACACCCCCCCCCACACACACACACACACACACTGAGGCATCACTGTCTGTGGTTTGGTGGTAATGAGGCCTGTCATCCTTCCACTCTGCCTCCTTCTTCCTCTTTCATTCTCTCTTCTTTCATTGATCCACTAACGGATCCCCAATATAACAACTAGCAGTCGCTGTGGGAGCTTCTCCTCTTCCTCCTTCTCTTCCTCCTCGACATTCATCCCTCTGGACCATTTAAAAACCTACCACCACTTTCTCCTCCTCCTCTCCATTGCTTTCTGTTTCTCTCTCCGTCGTCCTCATAAACCCTCTCTGCCCTCCATCTCCGAGTTGAGACAGTCTTGTTATGTCGGCTGACAAACAGAGAGGGCTTTCTCCGATATTCTCCAAACGCTGAAAGCGCTAGCTTGTCCATCTGTCCGTTCGTCTCACCTGGTGGTCCTCTGCAAAAAAAAAACAAAGAGCGCGAAAAAAACGAGCGAGCTGAGATGTTTCAGCCAGAGGAAAGTTACTTTACATCAGTGGTTTTCAATTATGCCACCTCTGAATTGAGAACTTGATATTTGTTTATCTATACAATATTCAATCACCTAGTTATAAAAGCTGAAAATGAGCTGCAACAACTCATTTTATTGTCATAGAATAATCTCCATGTTCAGTTTATTATCTCAGTTTGTAACATTTAATCCAGACTGCTCTGTCTCAAAAGAGAAAAAGTGCAAATGAATCCCTGGGATGTGCATTTTAAAATGTTAACACTGGTTTCTTATCAGCTTTTCAAAAAGATATATAGATTTTTTTTTTTTTTTGTTCTAAATTTGCAACAATTTTGCTTATATTTCCATTAATCAGAAGAGATGAAGAAGATGTGACATTTTGTAATGACAGTTAGTACAAAAGCAGGAAGTGGACTACAGAGCAGGGCATTCTGGGTAAATACAACAAGGACAAACAAGTGAGGCCAATGCCAGTGAGAGTAACAACTCGTAGTCTTTTTCCAAAGACAAAAGAGGAATTTTACAACATGGATCATAGAAATTTTGTGATCGCAAAAAGTAAAAAAATTTCATCTTTTGGATCACAGAAATTTTCAAGGTTTTTTCTAGAAAATTTCTGAGATTAATCTAAAAATTTCTGAGTTTCTTGGCAGAAATTTACTCCCTTTTTTACCATGTATCTACTTGGCCGTCGTAGGTCTAGTGTGGACTGACCAATCACTTCTTGAATGTAAAATGAGATTATTGTTGGGACAAGAGGAACTTGGCATTAAATTGGCAACAGCATCCATGGTTCAGCATTTCAGTGAAATACAAAATATGCAGGAAAATTTCCACAACAGGAGCACAGAGGAACCAGCCTTGCACCCTGAGAAACATGGAAAAACGGGCAAAGATTGAGTCGAAAGATATTAACGTCACCTTGTGTGTTTCCCACCAGTAAATGGAATATATGTGATTTGTTCTGACTCATTTTCTAATCAGGTTTTGATTTTACTTGCTTGCAGCTCATCCAACTGACAGCTGGTGGGTAAATAAGTTGGCCTTTAGTAAAAATGAATGTAGCAAGCCGCTAACGTCTGTTTGGATGCTTTACGTTCTTCTCCCAGTCAGGAATCTGCTCACCTTTAGCTGTTTTTGTTGTTGTTAACATGTTAAGATCTGGCTTTTCGCAGGGGGCTGCATTGATCAGACAGCTGTGATATATTTCACTGTTTTCTGTTGACTTCCTGTCTTCCTCCAGAGATTTCTTCTCCGCTTTGACCTTTGTGTTCGGAGCCGTTTTCCGGCCGCGTCTGCGTTCGGATCCGTTTATCCGTTTGTTTCTGTGTGCGTGTGTGCGTTGTAGAACAGAGGAAAACAAATCACCCGCTGTAGTTCTCATTAGCAGCGGTTTGGTGTCAGCGCTGAGAGATCAGCTGTCAGCCTCTGCAGCTTCACCTTTTACAGGCGATAATTACACCGTTTAACGGCGCCGCTTTCCCAACAAACACTCGGCCGACCCAAATCGGTCTGGTTTATTCAGGATAAAGTCAGAATGTAAAAAGTGTTTTGATTTTTCATTGCATGTTCGAAACTGAGTATAGATGAAAGCAAATTTTGTCCAAAACAGTCTTCATTTACCTCATTAGTAGCAAAATACAACATGTTTTGTCTGCATTTTGTTCCTTCTACATTTATATGAAGCTTACAAATAAGGGGTTCCATTTGTAAAGTTGCACAATCAAAAATTAACAACAATAATTGTGGTTATTTAGCCAAAATTATTACTAAATAACCAGCAACAAGAGAAAAAATAGTGGTTCATCTTTCAGTTATATATTTACCACATCTTTCATTAATTTATAAATGCCACAGTTTCAACTAAATATATACATTCAATTCAAAGCTTAATATTTACATCATGGCTAAATTTTTAGGTAATATGCAAATTCAGTTGCCGGTAGCCAAAAGTGGACTGCCAAAATAAAAGCTGGCTATTGCGGACCTCTACTCCTGCTGGTGAGACTGAACTCATGAAGATAATTATTTCTTTTCCTCTTTTCTTGTACAACAGGTTAACTATTTAGCTTGCCACTAAATAGCTCATTTGCTAGTAGCTAACTATTTAGTTCTGAGCTAAATATATAGTTTTGAATGATTTGGTCTTTTCTGATGATCTACCACTGCTGTAAAACTTAATGTATTTTTCAGTTTTTTTGAATAAGAAGAGCCAAAAAGACATAAACAACAACAGCATCTCAATAATGGATAAAGTAACTGAAAGGTGGATTACATTTTAAATGGGAAAAAAATCTGTGACACGTAAATCATTTTAGAATAATCCACAGTTTTATTGTAGAAAAACATCAGTGGTTGGCACTTTGCTCTTCTGATAAATTCTGCATAAGATTCAATATGAGGATAAACATTTTTGCATTTAATGCTACAAGTCTTTCAGGTAATAAAGACAGTTGGATAAAAATAACTGTCAACTTATCCAACAGGATCACAGTCATTGACATAATGCAACAGTTAACATCAGTACTGACATGGCATTAAAATGATCATCATTCATTCCACATTATTTAAATATGCACTTATGCAAATTTGTGCTGTAGTTTTAGTAAACATGATATGATGCATAATCTTTTTAAAAATGCAATGAAAATGGTTTTGCTACAACATTTGACACTTGCTACTGAGTTGTTTTTTTTTGGCATAAAGTTAAAAACAGGCATTGAAAGTCTCATATATTCAGACTAAATGCATAAGATGAGTTTCATAGAGTTGAACGATTTGGCACAGAGAGCTACAACTCTAGGTTTTATTATTTCACAGCATTATCCCTGCATTTATAATAATATCCTCTAAAAAAGTAAAACAGCCTCTTTTATGTTTACACAGATACTAAATATGCACGCATGCCAACATAAGCTAAGAAAACCTGGTAAATACGTGTTAAATAAAACTAACTGTTTTATTGTTTTAATTTGTGTCCAATGTATAAGATTTCTAGATTGTTTCAGTTCAGAATTTGAAAATAAAAATCTTATGGGAACATATGAAAATAATAATGTATCATAATCTGGTAGATGAGTAAAATTGAATTAACATGCATCAATATAAGCCCTATTTTTTATACAAACATGCTTGTTCTTTTATTAATAACAAAACTGCATAACGTGTAGATAGTTTATATTTTCACACCCTTTACCTTAAATAATTTTGGGGCTTAACGCAGCCAAATTGCCTGTTGTTGCATTTTCTATACATACCAAGAGTCCTATCATTCCTAATGAGAAAGAGAAAATGTGATCATTTGTTCAACCTAATGTCACTGATTTGCATCGTAAATAACTTATATTGGTTTTTCATAATCTATTAGTACATGATTTAACACCGGCTCAACAACAAATTTTTTTTTTAAATATATAAACATTAAGGGACTAAATATTAAAACAACCAGTAGTGCTTTCAGTGTGATTGTAATACAAAAGATCAAATTTTTCAATCTCAATTTTAGTCTCTTTTTATTCTGGTTTTTGACAACAGAAATAGAGTGAAATATTTTGGAGCTGCATTATGATGCCTTACATGGTTTTAGCTAAACTTTTACAAACATTTAAAAAGTTGTTTTATAATATTCATCCTTGATATGATTTGATATATTAGCATGAATAATTTGTGAATTTGTGTCAACTGAGCCTCAAACTAGTTAATGTGAAGACCAAACCTGCACAACACTGATTCTAAATTTGCTAGCTCACCTGCTTTTCCATGTATTAACATCTGGCCCGCACCTAACAGGCTAGCATACCTTTGGATCATGTAAGCATGCTAACATTAGCTAGGATTTAGTTAGCTTTTCAGTGATGTGTCTATTATGCTAGCTTGCTTGCATTTAGTCCATTGTTGGAATAGTTTCCTTTTTTGTAGGTCAAATGAAAAACTACGTTTCTCTAAGAAAATTCAAACATATATCCTGTCCATTGTGTTAGCATTACTGTTAAATTATGCACATATATTGAAAAAATTAATTTTGCACTAACTGAAATAGAGTTTCACATTGATATTCAGTGTTTGTCCTCCAGAATACGGGTGTTTACCAGCCCTCCACCTCCACCACAAATGGCTCTTTGACCGGGATCCGGCCGCTGTTGACGATGACGCACTCGGTGTATGGCAGGTTTCTATCGTTGGTGTCCTGAAGCTCGATGGTGTGAACGACGGCCTGCCAACAGAGACACACAGCCAACAGAGACGCACATGCAGGTCAGACCAAGGGCGATCAAATATTCAGACTTCTAAAATCGTTGAATCAAATATATTCATGGGCCAAGAAAAAAATCAAGCAAATAAAGGGATGTTAATCATTGTAGATCCAAAATTTAAAAACCTTTTTGCACATTTGCTGTGCTCAAAGAAAGATATCTAGTTTTCAAAATCTTTTAGACTTGGTTGAACAAATTTATTCTTAGTTATAATAACAGAATTTGGGTCAGTTTATTTCGAATGCTATATTTAGCAGCATTAAATAAAAGCAGCAATAAAAGTTGGTTTTGCAGTAAAGGTTTCTGAACAAACATGTTATAACATGCTTATTATAAAAGTTTGGTTCTAAAAAGACGAATACTTTATTTAACATTTTCCATTAACAAAAAAAATTATGTCAATAATATTGTTAACCTGATTAAAAATCTAAAGTTTATTAAACAAATTTGTACAACTAATTAACTGCAGCTTGAGCCCAAAACAAATCAGTCCAGGGGCCACAAATGACCCCAGAACCACACTTTGAATACCCTGTTCAGCAGATTCCCTGTACCTAGCAGAGTGCCTGACAGTTTTTACAATATCCTGAACTTTGACTGACTGGATTTATTTCCAAATATTTTTAAAAATCCAGTGTGTATGTCCTATACCTGTCCTGGTCTGGTGTATTTTAATAAATAAGAAATAATTTTCTGCCATTTTTTGGTCCATTTGAGGTTGTTTTGTGTCTCAGTGACATTAATCTGAACGCTTTCATGTCTTTTTAAGGCATTGGTGTTCTGGGACATCCTTTAGTTGTAGCTTTATGATTGTAGCTGAACTTTGAGACGTAAAAAAGGTTTGGTACAGGAACCAGTCAGTACATCGGGTCGCTGTTTCTACTGATAACAGACACATAGAGCAGTGCCCCAGGCTTCAACCCACCATCCCGTCCAGAACTTTGCCGAAAACCACATGCTTCCCATCCAGCCAAGGTGCTTTGGTGGACAGGATGAAGAACTGAGAGCCGTTGGTGTCCGGACCAGCGTTGGCCATACTCACCTGGTACCCACACGCACGCACACGCACACACACATTATAGTTGTTAAAGCCAAATCTGTGAAAAACAAACAAACTTCCTGGTCCAGAACTATTTTCTAGGTTTAGGTCCAGAGTGTGTGCTTACCCAGCTGGCTCCTATATGCTTCAGTTTAAAGTTTTCGTCTGCAAATGTTGTCCCATAGATGCTGTGACCTGGACAGAAATGTGACATGAAAAGTAGAGCTGGATGAGTTTTAAAACTTATCAGTGCAGATAAGTGCAGAGTTAAAAGCTAATTTAACACAAACAAATGAGAACTTAAGATCCAACTGTGTGTTCTTATGCATCCTTATGTAACATTTATAGAGCCAGTAGATTCAATCAGATTGATTTGTTTGACTTTTGTGTTTTTTTGTAAATTAAACTGGTCAGTTTGGGTTTTGTTCCCACCTCCGGTTCCATCTCCAGCTGTGAAGTCTCCTCCCTGGATCATAAAATCCTTGATGACTCTGTGAAACTTTGTCCCTTTGTAGCTGTAACCTTTCTACAGAGACACAGAAAATAATTATTTTATCACTGATAACACCTGCAAGAAATATCCCTACACTTAAAGTGGGAAAAAGCAGAAAAACAGCTAATATTGCAAAGCAGAATTTGATGCAATAAGAGTTTTTATTCCAAAACCAAGTTAGTTTGAAGGAAACTGTAGTTTAAATCTGAAACAGATTTATTCTTCAAAAAAGTAATCCAGATTAATTTTAGTCTGGATTGAAACTATTCATTCTTTTTTTTATTTTTACCACTGCATGAAGAATGTTTTATAGTGCAGCCTGTGCTGTTGTACTGTACCTCTCCTGTTGCCAAGGCGACAAAGTTGCTAACAGTAAGAGGGACGACCTCTCCAAACAGTCCAATGACGATGCGCCCCACCTCGTGGCCTCCCACTGTGATGTCAAAAAATACCTGGACACAGAAAACACAGAATCTTATTAAAACTTAAATATCTGCATATTTGAGTAGTGAGGAATAAACAAAAGTAAAAAATATTTAAAAGCATTCCTTCAAAAAGAATTTGGTTTTCAGATTGTTTCATGTTTCCAAACTTTTTCCTGAGGGGGTAACATACTAACTTCTTAGAACTACTCCACACTATCCCTTTTAAGTAATGCTTTTAACCTCAGCTGTTTTTAAGTCAGGACTATTCCAGGTATTAATTCAGGATAGGAAAAAATTCCCACTTAAAGAAAATATTCCAGTTAATAAAACCTCCTTTATGATTATTGCCACCCCAAATAATTCAGATTTTAAAAACCTTAATTGATAATCCATAATTTTCTGTTTTTATTTTCAAGTGAGGCAGATTTATGATCTTTATAAATCAAGAAACCAGTCACTCACATAACCTAACTACAACAAACAATTTTCCATAATACAATATTATAGAAAACTTATTTATTTTAGAAGTTATAGAGAAATTTTGTTGGATTTTGTAGCAGAAAACCAAAAGACCAATAACTGAAAATGATGAAAAACAAAAGTCCATCCACATCACATCAGGCTTTACCATGCAAACTTTACTTATAAAGCACTGTAAAACAACCACAGCTGAACCAAATGCTGCACATAACTACATACTAAAACCATGTATTAAAAGAAAAAAACATATATATAATATGCAAAAAGACCAATAATAAATCAAATACCAAAAAACAAACAAAACAAGGTCAAACTAAATCTGGGGTTGGATAAAAGTTGGTTTTAAATAGTGGTGGGACTCAATTAAAATCTTTAATAGAATTAATTGCAGGGTGTGTAATTATCCATCCATCCATCCATCCATTTTCTAGCTGGTGGGTAATTTATTAATTAATCACAATTAATCAAAAACATATCGATAAAATAAAAAACATTCTCACTTCAAAACACTTTTTGGCTGATAAATTATTGTTTAAAAAGACAATAAAGACATTGGTGCAAAGTGCTATTCTGCTCATTAGAATAGCATTTTGTTATTAGCATTAACATCTGTGCTGCTGCTACATGGTTAGCACTGAGATGCTATTTAAGGTTTGAATAGTTTTGCTGATAGGCTAGTCTCCTTTTAGCACAACTAAAAGGAGACTGAACAAAACAATAGTCTTTTCCAACGATGGTTTTGAAGTAGAAATTAACCCCCAGTGAGCCGACAGAAGTGGTTTTGTCTTCCATCACTGTTGTAAGTAAATCTGTGCGTCAAATTTACTGGTGTACCAGAAACATGTGAATGCAAAGGTTCCTGCACAAGACCTTTATATGTTAATAAAAAACAAATACAAAAGTGATTAATTGCATTAAAACTTTATACATGTTAAAATCTATGTAATTAGTTGATAAAAAAAATTTATATATATTATTTTTTAAATGACTTTTAAAAGAAGATGGTGAAGAAGAGCTCTGCAGGGTGGAGTTACTCGGGTCATTTTTCATATAACTGACAACATTTTTAGAGATGCTCTTTTCTTTTTAACACGCACAAAGCACAGAAACCTTTATTATACCTCTTATTAAATAACTGTACTCTACATGCATCCCGAAATTAAAACCGGCTCTAGTCCCCTCGTTATGTCTGGCCCTGGCTGCTTTTATAACATTATGTTTGCTTCTTTACACAAACTGAATCAGTCCACTGAACCATTCATTCCTCCAGTGGCTTCAGGCAAGTTTTAGTTCTATTTTTATGAAGGTCAGAAAGCGAGCAGTCTGTTTCTGTGTGTGTGTCCTGGGAGGTTCTGAAATATCAGGTCAAAAACTCAATAGGACTTTTTCCAAAATTTCAACTCATAGTTATTTTTATTAGATTTTTAAATAAATTTAGCAATTAAATTTTTTTAAGCCTTTCAGAAATGGTGGTTCCCATTAAACATGCGTATCTTAGTGCTCCCCATGAGGCAATATAAACGTGTATGTGTGTGTGTGTGTGTGTGTGCTCGTGGATGCCTTGCAGGCAGACGCACTGCGCATTAAGCATAATCTGAGTGGACACGTGTACAGCTGTGAGTGTGCGTGGGCTGGCCCAGATGTTCTGGAACAATCTGCAGATCCACGGAGAGATAAAATAACGGTTTGCTTATTTCTGATGACGCGGGACCTTCGCTTTACCTGTATGTGCGCGAGTACGTGCGTGCGCGAACTTCAACGCACGCAGCTGCACTGTGCGCGGCTCCTTGCCACGCACGGAGATGCCGCTGCTGTGCGGGAAGGCGGCTGTACGGTAAAACAGATGCGTTAAATGTGTCACCCACCTTCTCGGTGACCTTCGGTCCTCTTCGTGAAAAGGCGCCGGACACCGAGTGCAGCGCTGCGGCAGAGACGCAGAGCAGCGCGGGGAAGATCGACCGGAGCTCCATGGTTTCAGAGCCGGACTGAGCGCCGTCAGCGGCCCAGCTGGAAGTGACGACGAGGCGGGAAGAGGAGGGAGGATCACGGCGGCCGGGAGACTGCGATCCAAACCCGGCTACATCAGCAGACCACTCCCACCGGGGGGCCGAGCCCGGATCTCAGAACCGCCCATAAAGAAGACAGAAAGATCATTACAACATAGATAAGTCAGAATCAGGAGGTTATATCTGGCTTATAGCAATAACATAGCTCTGTAGCAACAAGTTTATTTTCTATTTTTTGTGACAGAAGTAGATAAAAGGCTCATTAATATTTATTTTCCACATTTCCATCTGCTTTATGTATCTTATTGGCTGAAAAGGATAAAAAATATTAACATTTTTCTGCATTTGACCAACTGTTGTAACGGTTTTGCTATCAAAGCACCCGTCATATTTATTGGCTCCCAGAAAGATGTGCAGAAAGCTGTACTTTTAATTAGAATATAACCTTTAATCTCAGTAAATATTCAGGGGAACCAGATCCCATGTTAACAATGAGCAAACCCACAGACTCAAACTATGACACAGATTTTCAGGCATCTTGGACTTTGGCGCCTGCCTTGCTCATGGGCTCTCTAACGTGGCAGGGAACCTGGACTCAGACTCTTGGAAGGCTATATGAGTCACCACCACATGATAGGGCTATTTTCCTTATAGTCGCTTTTAAAGTGAAATTAACTCCCTCTATGGAGCCACAGCCACGCCGCCTGACAAATTTCAACAAATCCTACAACAGTGGGCGGAGCCAAAATACAGAGGGCGTTTCCAAGTGTGGGGATGAGGTGAGGAGGTTGTGTCTCTGTTGCCAACTTAATAACTTTTCAGATCTTCTGGACTTTTTTCAGCAACTACCATCAAATCCAGCAACTTTTTTTCTGCTTGGAGACTTTTATGGAAATGTGGTTCAGTCAGTAACACATGTGAATCACACATGAGCAAAACTGATAACCTACCAACCAACTCTCACCTGTCCAAGTCCTGACTCGCCACCAGGGGGCGTATCTAAGTTATGTGACGTAGCTGTACCAAGCTGTGTTGTTGCAATAGGAATATCAAACTGCAGTAGCTAGCGTCTGACCAGAAGGGGGCAGCACTCAGACAGTTATAGGCTAAATATTACAGAACTGTTTAAATTTACATGATATCAACATTTGGGATGGAAACAAAAACATAAAATGGTCTTTAAAGACCATTGTAGACAGTTTATCGGACACAATAAAAAGCTAATTTGAGGATTAATTACACTTTGGAGATGGGAAAGACAAGAGAACATTCCATTTGAGTGAAGTAGATGTGTGTTGATCTTTACCAGGCCACACAGTGGTGGAGGACAGGTGCAAATGGACAGCAACTGGTGAAACACTTGAATGATGCAAAATCTAAAACATGCAAATACAAAAAAAGACAATTATCAACAAAAAATGCTACAAATAAAAGTAGAAGCATAAGGAAAAATGTGGCAAATATCAAAAACAATAGCAAGATTAAAACATTGCAAACTCATGACACAGAATGGAAGTCCTCCAGACCACTAGGGGGAGTCGACCACCAAAACATATGGGGCCAGACCCTCAGTAAGGGAGGGAGGTCATGGTTTAATCTATAAATTTTGAAATGTTCCTGGATCAGACTGAAACGCCTGACTTGGGTGCAGAAAAGGAATGATGAACAGAATCCATTAGTTCTTTCCCAACAATGAATAAACATCCTCTTAAAAACTTAGATTATATGCAGAAATGTTCAAATGTGCTTAAATAAAGACAAGTAGTGTAAAATATATATATTGTTTGATGCTAAAGCCATGTGTAGAATGTTCTTATTTCTTAAATCACCCCCTGCTGGCTGGTATGAATATTTCTGCTTATTTTGTCATCATAGTTTTATTTTCTTTGTAAAAAAGAAAAAAGTAAATTATTCAGACCACCAGCTGAAGGTCTGAAATGCTGCATCATTATTTCCTGTCACTCTCTGACTATAATCTCTGTAACTAAATCCCATAAATGACCTCATCCACTGCTGCTAAACTTGATCTTCAAGGTTTAATCTTCCACTGATTGAGTAATCTGCTGTTAATCCAATTCCGGGTTAGAAGTCATGATTCTGCACCTTAAGAAAGCAAATTATTCATAGTCTGAGCTCAGTTTCATACCTTTTCCTTTTTTACAATTTGTTTCATAAAACGGTGTTTATGTGAAAACCGAAAACATGTATTTAAAAAGAAAACCCAGAATGAAAATGTCTTCAAACCAGTTTGCTGTGAAACTGAGTGATTTATTGAATATGAAATGTAAATACACAAACAAGAAAAACAAGCCTGCAGCCCAACGACTTTTAATTTTCCTTCCTGACTGACAAATAAATGCATTTTTGCCGTATGATCAATATTCATCTGGTTGTTTTTTAACATTAAAGGGAAGAATAATGAGGCGGAGCAGCCGAGCGGAGTCCAGCTTCAGCTTAAAACGGCTCGGCTTCAGCTGCAGGAAATAAAGCTGAAAAACAGAATATAAGTCCCTGATGAATACACGTCTGTAGAGATGAATTATAATAGTCAGCCTGGCGTGACCTTAACGCACGCACGCACGCACGGAGAGTTATCGGCCTCCTGTCAAAGAAGCCCGTCCATTCGTCTTTTCCTGCCGCCTTTCTCCAAATTAATTAAGCAGAAATGTAAACATTTTAATTGAATGTCAAAGCAGGACCTTAACAACATGCTGCTATGTAAATGAATGTGACACAGCTTAAACCTGTGTGTTTGTATATACCAAGGTTACAGCGCCTGGTCGCGTGTGTGTGCATGTGTGTGTTGGCTGCAGAGTGAAGTGCAAATGTTTTAATTGAATTACCGTCACTTGTGCACTAACTAACCCTCACGGATTTAAACCAGTAAGGCTTGAATGAACCTGCAGCGCTGATTTATCACCATGAAACGGTCAAACATCCCGACTCCCTCTGCATCCCTGCTGGCTGCTTGGACAAAAGGCAGAAAATGAATGTTCACCATGATATTAGGATATAAACACGATCTGCATGGTTTTGTTTTTAAAATTCACTTTGGACTTTGACTGGACCGTTTCAACAACCTTTTGAGTTAGAGGTGCAGTTTTATGGCAGGCCGTTTTGACATAAAACGGGCGACTGTGTCTCTGTGGGAAGAGTAGCTGTCTTGTGATTGGAAGGTTGTAGGTTCAATTCCATCTTCCTCCTGCCTCTTGTCGACGTGCCCCAAATTGCGTATCGGTGTATGAATGTGTGAACGTTTGTGAGAGCGAATGGGTGAATGTGACTCTAGTGTAAAGCGCTTTGAGTGGTGAAAACTGATCAGAAAAAGCGCTAAATAAGTTCAGTCCTTTTACCAAAATCATTTTCAGATATCTGAAATTGATTCATGGCTGCTAGTTTTCCTCTAATTTCATTCAGACTAGCATAAATTACAACAGATTTATTTTTAATTTGTAAATATTTTATTACTATATGATATATTGCAGGTATCTTTATAGCAAGATATCAGCAATAAATTGACTATCTGATACCTATTTTTCAGACAGCAACAATTAAATTCTCATCAAAAAGTTAATTTAAGATTTGTCAGTTTTGCTCTGACAAAAAGTGAGAGAACATGACTGAAGTCATAATTAAAGATGTCCGAAATGTATTTTTAGATATGAGGCTTATAAAATTCAACAATTTTGGACAACTTGAAAGCAAATAATGACTCAGCAAAACTAACTTGGAGATATCTGGAATTGTATTTTTAACTTTCCAAATAAATTAGAGATATCTTGAAAAGACATCTTTTCTGTTAAAGATACCTTAAATAATTACTCTGTCTAGTCAAAACGTCCCAGATTTATGAAGCGTTTTGAAATTTTAATGAAAAAATGCAAAATGATTCTGGAAATCATCCATTTTCAGCTTGTTAATTGGTTGCCAGTTGCATTTTTTGCTCTTCTAAGCCATTTAAAAGTGTAATGTGTCTCAAAGGTTATGTTCTCTTTATGTCCCACGCTGCTGAGCTCTTTCTCTATGCTGGCATTTTCTGACTCTTTTATGCAGGAAATAAAATGTTCTGCAGGCAACTGTTTGGACAGCTCAGTGGAGCTGAAAAAAATCAATTCTTAAAAATGCAGTTTTGACTCATGATTAAGTTTTAGATATCTTGAATCGTAATTACAGATAGTGAACAGGATGTAAATGGAGACATCTTGAATAACCATTCAGGATCAACATGTGTCTCCAAACTACTCTTCAGATATCTGGAATTACTGATAGTCAGATGAGACTGATTTTATGTTGAAACGGCTTGCCGTATACTGTAGTGATCCCAGTTTGGACGAAGCTCCAGCTGTCAGACAGACGGACTCACATTTGACTCTAGAGGAGTTCCTTCATGTGACCGGGTCCCTCTGACTGCTGAAACGTCCCAGATCATCACCCTACCACCGCCGTGCTGACGGTTGGTAATGTGCTCTGTCTGGTTTCATACAGACATGATGCTCATCATCAAACATCTCGACTTTCTTCAGGAAGATGCAGCTTTGCAAACCTGCTTCAGAGCCTGTAAAAAGTATTCACCGCTTTGGATGTTTTACACTTTTATTGATTTTAAAAATCAATGATGATCAACAAACTTTTACCTACTTTTTTTACAAAAAAAGGAATAAAAACCTTAATATCAAAGGGAAAATTGATTTCTACAGAAATAACAATCACATAAAAATATGTAACATAAAGTGAAAGCATAAATATTTCCCTTTGTGAAAGTGGCTGTCCGAACTCAGCAGAGGCCCAGTCAGCTGGAGCTGCTTGTCTCACAGTGAGTGGAATATGGGTGACGTTCATATCCAGTCTGATGTTTATATTTATTGGTGTTTTAAGGATTTCAGATTCTGTGTTTAATTTTCATTGTTTTACTTGCTGTGCAGCTCTTCAGTCAGCTTGTCGTTGGGTTTTGTTAAATAAGGATGGGACAGCTTCTGCATTTAAAATCTTGCTGCTATGAGGCTTTAACTCAGTGATTCAATTGCATATTTTTAAAATACGTCTTATAGAAATGAACGAGTTGAGTTTCTGCAGGTTTTTTCTGTCAGAATCCTCCATGTTTTATGAGGTAGAAGCATCGCTGTGAGAGATCAGTGTGGCTGTAAGGTGAGGAAAGCTTTAATTATTAATACAGTTTTTATTATAATAAATCTGCAGGTGTTTGTGATGTTCAGCTTTTGGTTTCTGTGTCGTTTTAATCACCGGTCCTGGTTGGAAACAGTTTCTTCTTCTTTAAGGACACCAACGTTGCATTTCCTCATGGCTGCTGTTGAATCTGCAGTCTCCTCACACAGGAATATAAAGCTCTGCTAAATAAACTCTTGTTAATAATACGTTGTTTTTTTCTGTCTTTCCTGCAGCCGTCTAAATAATTAGCTTTTGTTGTAGAAAATGATGAATTTGGGCAGTTAATTTATTGATCGGCCGGCGCCTTTCGATGTGCTTTGCTTTAGAAAGTCATTAATCAATGGATGAAAACACCTAATTCTGCTCCTGCTCTGCTTTGCTCCCTTTTCTCTCTGTTTCTTCTCTGTTTTCCGTCTCCCCGGCGACCGCATGGAGAGAAATTATGATTTGAACTAAAAATGATGATGAAGACGGAGAAAAAAATGGTAATCCAACAGAAAACGGATTACCAGGTTTTTATCTGAAGATCAAGCTTTAATATTTTTAAAAATCACATTACACTTTAATAAAACACTTAAATAAAACCAGAAAAGTATAACATTTACAGCCGGGTGTGTTTCAACTCGCAATGAAATTAAACAGCGTGGTTATTAAAAGATAAATACTTTCCATTGTGTCAAACATTTGAACTTGATTGAAATAATTTTGCCCAAATTAAAAACTGAAAGTCTCCGTCTGCATCAGCTGAACCACAGTTTGGACACCCCGACTGGGGAGGGAAATTCTGCTTCAGTCAGTCGGATTTCAGAGAAACTTTTAACTTTTATCGGTCAAATTAAACCAGACGTCAGACAGCTGAATGACGGGACCCCACACTTCGTCTCCAGACTGTTTGTTCATCGGAATCTGAACTTTTCTTCTCCACTTCATGACACACTCAGCAACCATGAGGTTAAAAATACTCAGTAAAGTTTCTCACTCAGCAAACTCCAATCCCTGAAAAGATTGAGAAGTTCATCATCTTCCATCACAAAACGGTTCCTGTGAACATAACTGCCTCTGGGATTAATGAAAAATGATTAATTGGTTTGAATGTTGATCCACTGGAGGCACAAACTTTACTGCTTCATGTTTTATGAAGTAGACAAAGTAACTTCAACCTGGTTTTAAAGTGGAAGGAAAACAATTTCCCATCTGAATAGTGTGGCATGCTTTTCTATTCCACCCTCCTAAACTTTGCTGCCCGGAAAGAAAGATGTCAAATTTAAAACTGGAGAAAATCAGCTGTGTAACGAGACACATGTCCAGAATATCAGGTTCTGGAGAAGTCTGGTAAAAATGTCCAAGTTTTTACCAGACGTGGAAATCTTTTCATTTGTTTCTTAATCAACATTCGTCACAGGTTCAGGAATAGATGGTTTTGGTTATACTGGTCCACCTGGTACCGTTTAGCAGCAAATATCATTTGATTCTCTTTGCTCAGCACTTGAATGACAGTGACGACTGGGTCTGTTCATTATTGTGGGGCAAGTTTTTATTATTTTAATTATTACTATTTTTGTTTTTTCCTCGGTAATTTCTGCATGTTTGTACTTCTGTAATGTAAACATTTCAATAAATATATAAATATACACTAAAGAAATATGAATCCCTGTTTTTTATTATCATTTTTTAAGCGTTGCATTAGAAAAGGTTGGAAATGGAAAATTCAAAATGACTTTCTCAGTTCAAAATGCTGAAATGTCCAACACAAATAAACTGGATTGACTGAATTTATGACATTTTCTATGGTTGTTTGAGGAGGTTTTGCTTTTCCAAAAGAGAGTTAAAGCACTAAAAAGGAAGATGGAAAGAAAGTTGCTGAATTCATAGTGAATTATTTATTAATTTTATTTTGCGACATTTTAAACGTTTGATGTTTTCTTGTAGTGTGACTGTAATAACTCTGTTTGCTGCTCTTATCATGCAAAACCTAAATTAAACTTTCAGGCTGTGTACATGCAGGTAAACAAACCATGAATTTTACATAACACACATTACTGAAACATGGTGGTGGCAGCATCATGATCTGGGGAAGACTTGTGACAACACCAAGTATTTTCCTTCAATAAATGAAACAAAACGGGGAGAAGCTTTAGCTGAACAGCATTTCGCAGTTGAACCTTTTTAATTTATTAATTTTATGATTTAGTTTTATTTCAAAATCTGATAGAAAATGGGAAATTTTATATATTTTCCTAAAATAAATTATTGATTCATACTGGGACACAGTGGGGATTGTGCCGTCAGCTGGTGGTTTTATTCATGTAGATTCAGTTATATTGTGTCAAACTGAAATGACAGAAATGTGACTTTGAAGCTATTTTAGCACTGAGCTAATAAGGAACGCATTTATTTTTCAGATTATGAGTGTTTTGTGACTTTTCTCTGGATTATTCAGAGAAAAGTCTGAGAGTCTTAGAGGTGAAATAAAATAAAACAGCCGATGAGGAGCAGCCAGAAGTGGGATTTGAACTTCCAACCCGTCTCAGCGGCGCATTCCTCTGAGCTGAAAAAGTGTCTTTAAACCGACAGGAGTTCATTTTCAGACGCTTATGTTTGTGTTTTTGTTCTTTATCAATCCTGCAGAGGACTCTGGGATGACGAATGGGGCCTGTCAGGCCAACGCCAGTCATAACAACACACACACACACACACACACAGCTGATGTTATTATCCATAGAAACTTACAATAGCTGATGGACACACATACACACACGTACCCAACCGTTGGGAATGTGTGTGTAGGACGACGGGTGGGAAAATTCAGGCTGTTGGATAACAAGTCAGACCCTAAACACAATGAGCTGGGCTGTAATCCGTCTTATCTACACACACACACACACACACACGCAGGCTGAGTGAAAGTGAAAGACGTGCCTGGATCTTGGTGAGGTGAGACCACAACAGGACGGCCACCAACCACAGGAGGCGATAGTGAATGTTGTAACAGCGATAATCTCCGTTTTAACAGAGAGCAGGTCCTGCAGAGAGCAGCAGGAGCAAAAACCAGGAACACTAGAAAGAATCAGGCAGACGAGGAGTTCCTCCGCTGAACTGTTCAGGATGAACTGGTTCAGGATGAACTGGTTCAGGATGAACTGTTCAGGATGAACTGGTTCAGGATGAACTGGTTCACAATGAACTGAATCCTGTCTGATCACAGAGGGAAGTTCAGCTGATGAACAAGTTCTTCCTCCATTCATCCATCCATCCATCCTCCATCCATCCATCCAACCGTCCATCATCCATCAATCCAACCATCCATCCATCATCCATCCATCATCCATCCAACCATCCATCAATCCAACCATCCATCATCCATCCATCCAACCATCCATCCATCCATCATCCATCCATCATCATCCATCCACCCATCATCCATCTATCCATCCAACCATCCATCATCCATCCATCCATCCATCCAACCATCCATCCATCCATCTATCCATCCAACCATCCATCATCCATCCATCTATCCATCCAACCATCCATCCATCCATCCATCCAACTGTCCATCCATCATCCATCCATCATCCATCCATCCAACCATCCATCCAACCATCCATCATCCATCAATCCAACCATCCATCATCCATCCAACCATCCATCATCCATCAATCCAACCATCCATCATCCATCCATCCATCCATCATCCATCCATCCATCCAACCATCCATCATCCATCAATCCAACCATCCATCATCCACCCATCCAACCATCCATCCATCCATCATCCATCCAACCATCCATCCAACCATCCATCATCCATCCATCCAACCATCCATCCATCCATCATCCATCCACCCATCATCCATCCATGCATCCATCCATCATCCATCCACCCATCATCCATCTATCCATCCAACCATCCATCCATCCATCATCCAACTGTCCATCCATCCGTCCATCCATCCATCCATCATCCATCCATCCATCCATCCATCCATCCATCCATCCATCATCCATCCACCCATCATCCATCTATCCATCCAACCATCCATCCATCCATCATCCATCCATCCATCCATCCAACCATCCATCCATCCATCCATCCATCCATCCATCCATCCATCCATCCATCCATCCATCCATCCATCCGCTTCACCCTGATCGTCTCCAGAGGTCAGAACTCCTCAGTCGTTCTTTAGGATGTTATTTTCTTCATCTCTCATTTGTCCATAAATCTCCTCATTCAGTCATAATCTACATTCATCAGTAAATTCATGTTTGTCTCAGTTTGAATTTGACACTTTGGAAAAACTACAATGGTGACTTTCTTCTTGCTCAAACCTGAGCTGGAGTCAGTGACGTCATCGAGTCGCCCCCTGTTGGTCGTTAGTGGTACTGCATAACGATTCTCGTTATTTCTCATTTTAATTCCTGCCGGCTAAATATGAGCAGCAAAGAAAATCAATCAGTTTTTCTGGTTTTGGTAAATATTGTCTAAAAATGGCCAATAGCGCCACCTACTGGTGATGCAGTCCGAGGTTAATGCGCGTTTTAGATATTTTTTTTCTGCATAATTAAAATTTCAAGATCAGTTCGGAACATCAGAAATCCAGAGAATTTGGACAAACTTTGATGTTTGGGTGAAAAAGGCAATAATTCAAAAGATTGGCTGTCATATCTATTACTGCTGATGTAGAGAGAGTTGGAGTCCAGCCGGTTCCGACCCAATTATCTGTTAACGCCGAAGACTCTTTGAATGAACTGACCTGAAGAAAAACGAAAAACGGGAGATGAGGAGAACCGGAAGTTCAAGCTGTGGGAGTTTTTGGGAAAAAGCGGATGGAGAAAAAGAGGATTGAGAAAAATGTGAGAATTGTGAGGTTTTTTTTTTAAAGAAAAGCTGAGAGAAACAACATGTGTGTTTTAGAGTGTGAGAGAGAGAGAGAGAGAGAGAGAGAGAGAGAGAGAGAGAGAGAGGGAGAGAGAGAGAGAGAGGAGGAGCGGGTCGCGCAGTTTTGGCTGCGGAGACGCGCTGGACGCAGCGGACTGTCCCGGCTGGTTCTCTGCAGCCTGGAGGTGGAGAGAAGCTCCCCGCTGACTGGACATCAGCACCCGGTCGGTTCGGAACCGATCCGAGCTTTTTAAACAACTTTCGCTTTAAAAACGAACCCGGAATAAACCAGGAAGATCAGCGGAGACTCCCCGCGTCTTCACCCCCACACAGCTGCCTCTGCCGGGGCGCGCTCTGCGCGGCGCACCGCTGGTCTCCGCTGGACCCAAACGGATCTTCAGTTCATTTGTTCAGATGAAACGTTCTCCAGCAGGCTGCTGAACCACTTCAGACAGAGCAGGTGAGCCTTTGCTGTTTTTGGTTTTATGCGTTTTTGCGCGTAAAATAAAACAACAGCGGAACAAAAGCTGCAGCGGAAACCAAGATTTACTGTTTAAGAGTTCAATTAATTCAACTTCAACAGGCTAAAGATTTTATTCAAAGAATGACCAAATTATATCTAGAAAAGTAAATTATTGGTCCAAAACTGCAAATCTTCAGGAACGTGTAAAGGTTGCGCAACAGGACCGTTTTTATTATTATTTCTCCTGTTTTAAATAATCTGATTTATTTTAATTTGCTAATAAGCATAGCAGAGATTGCATGGATTTCCTGACACTTTTTACCGATAGGAAATCAATCTCTAAAGCTGATGTCCTTTGAATTCTCTGTTTCCTTTAAATAAAAGCGCAAAGTGCGCAGGAGGTAATGATCCAATTTACAGTTGAAGCAAAACAAAAACTAGCAAAAAACTTGAACCAAAACTAAACCGAATCTCCAGAAAACCTGCTAATTATGTGGATAAATGGTTTCTAAGTTTCTAAGTATGAAGCATAACAGGAAGTGATCGTTGTGGAAAATGATTATGTTTTATCTGCTTCCCAGGATGAATTTAGAAAACTTTGCCTTAAATGTGTAAAACTAAATCTGCTTAATTTGTGGGTAAAATATATTGATTCATATACATTTATATAAATGGATTTATTTCTATACATTTATATAAATGTTGTTATAACGTTATTTTTTATAATTGTCCTTAAGAAAAACTCCTCAAACATCAGGAGAGAAAATAAACCTCAGTTCTTCCTGACAGTAGAGAACCGGCTCTTTTTGTTGTTCCTGGACTCTGAATGAATCTGATTGGTTTTGTGTCCCCTCTGTGTTTAATGACGCCCCCTGACCCCCCGCAGTGCCGCCATGCTGAAGCCGGGTGACCCCAGCGGTTCGGCCTTCCTCAAGGTGGACCCGTCCTACCTGCAGCACTGGCAGCAGCTCTTCCCGCAGGCCCAGCTCAAGGCTCCGCTGGCCCCGCCGCCGCCTCCGCCTCCACCAGACCGCCTCTCCATCGCCGTGGACGCCCTGCGCCCGTCCCGCCTGCACGCGCACCTCCTGGCCTGCACATCCTCTTCCTCATCTTCCTCCACCTCTGCCTCCTCCTCCGCAGCTCCTTCCTCCTCCTCCTCCTCTGTCTCCGCCCCCGCAGGCCTCGCTCAGCTGCCCGTCCCGCAGCAGATCGCACTCTTCGGGCAGGCGCTGGTCCCGGCGCCGGGGGCCGCGGCGGACCTGGTGGTGGTGGTCCCCCCGGACAACCAGCAGGGCCACAACCCGGCCGCGGAGCTCCTCCAGCAGGCCAAGGAGCAGCGGTGCGCGGCGGTCGGGGTGGTGTCGTCCAGCGTGAAGAGCGGCGGCGGCGGCGCGGAGGAGTGCGGGAAGGCAGCGGGGGGGCGATGCAAGCTGACCTCCGAGGAGCTGGACTACTACCTGTACGGTCAGCAGAGGATGGAGATCATTCCGCTGAGCAACCACACCGGGGAGCTCAACAACCGTACGTCACACACACACACACACACACACACACAGATGTTTCCGCGCTCTGCAGACATCCACCCATCAGTCTGTGACCTTTAACCTCTCTGGGTTTAGATCTTCCTTGATCTGTTATCTCGACATGAAAACATTCAGCAGCATAAAAAGCTCTGAAGAATTTTTCTAAATTGAAATAATTTTGCAGATTTATTGCGAGAGTTGATTTAATCATTTAAAAATATTAAACAATGTTTCAATCAGCAACACGGCAGGTAAAAGTGCTTCACATCATATTTATAGTTTTTCATTTAAAACTTTATTCTGTTTTTTTCTGTCATCGGTGAGTTTCTAAAAAAAATCTGAAATTTTACATTTTCTTTGATTAAAACCAGAATCAGGAGAAAAATAAACGGAAATTGAATTTGAAATGATTTTTCATGCAGAGGCTCATTGGACGGTAGCTGCAGGAGGAGGAGGAGGAGGAAGGTTGTTGGGGTGTGGAGGGTCAGAGGTCAAAGGCCAGCAGCCCAGCAGGCTCTGAACCTGCAGATTGTCTTTTAAATTACTTTTTTTTTTTTTCCTGCCGGTTTTCCATTTCTGATTATAGTTTGTCGAAATCAAATAAATAAGTGAAATTATTTTTGCTCATCTGAAGAGAAAAAAACTCTTACTAGTGTCTATTTTTCTCATTTTCCCAGCTTATCATAATTTATTAGAAATAATCCTTGACGCGGAGTTTTATCTTTTCTTCAAGCTTCAGTTTTTACCCCCTGTGGATGCGCGCGCTCGTGCGCGTGGACCGACATTGACAGAGTCCCTTCATGCGTAAAAACCACCCGCACTCCCACACGCACGCGGCCTGAGCCTCCCCTCGCCGCGGCGTGGGGCGTTCAGCTCGCGCGCTCTTCCGTCACAACGCATGCCAAGCGGCCCTTTGAAGCGGCGCACGTGCGGGATCAATTTAAAGGCGCGCGTCACAGTCCCGCCGTGGGATCAGTTCATTTCTGGTGAATTGTTCTGTTTCCACAAAACTTCATAATTTATGTTTTATGATTTTCCTAAAATGAAAGGCGGAAGTTCCTGTTAGAGCGCGCAGATAAATAAAGAAGACGACGACGTCACTGAGGATGGAGACAATAAATAATAAAAGTTTAAAAAATATATGAGCAGTTGGTTCCAATATTTCAAATAACTGTGCAAAAATTTAGATATTTGCTATTTTTCTGCATAAACTTAAGTTTCTGTTAGAATAAATAACATTTAATATTAATTTAACCGTGTATTTTTTATGTTTTCAATTATTTTGTAAATATTTCAAATTAATTTGTGTCTCAGTCCAGGTGTAATTAGTGTATTTATGCAGTATTCAGTGATATGCTGATTCATGTAGTGACATATCTACTCGGGGCCTCTGGCAGGACAATCCGCTCTTCCTTCCTACGATCAAACATTTTTAATTCAATATTATTATTAAGGAAGTAATAATAATTAATCGACACATCGATTCCTCATTAACAGCTCCTTGCTGATGGCGTCTCCAAGCAGACGTAAAATAATTAATAACTATTTTAATAAAGAGTTTGATCTGTTAAACATTTAACTAATGAACTGCTTTCCTCCCGGAGCGGAAGTTGGTTGTAGTTGGTTAAAGGGCGACGTCACTGTTTTTATCTTTACGGATTTTACTGAATAATAATAATAATAATAATAATAATAATAATAATAATAATAATAATAATAATAATAATAATAATAATAATAATAAATTATCTACTGACATCGGATAATTTTCTCTTTGTACTTTATGGTTGTCATGAATGTTTTTCATACTCATCATTTCACGGAATAAAAAGTCTCCCTTTAAGCCCTTTAACAGACGTTATTAGTCGTTTATTTTACCAGTTTAACTTTAGTTTTCGGTGTGAAAAGTCGAACATTTTCTGCTCCTTTTTTTGCCACATTAGCGGCTTTTTGAGCGGCATCAGTCGGACTGGATGATTTATTCTGATCCGGACAGAAAACCTTCCGGAAGGACCGGAAGCCGGAAGCGCTGACTCTGATCTTCTGGATCAGGAACCTCCAACATCTTCAGATCATCTCCGCGCCGCTGCCGCATCACCTTCATCCTCCTCCTCCTCCTCCTCCTCCCGGCTGTCTGCGGGCCTAAAAGCCCCTCCGCCCCCCGCTGTTCATCCCGCGGTGATAAAACGGACCATCAGCAGTAATCTGAGTCAATACGCTCCGGCAGGCCCGATGAGGGATGGAGGGACAAGCAGGAATTAATTGCTGTATATAGTTTTGTGTTTGTGGAGGAGAGAGGGGAGGAAGAGCGGGAGGAAGAGGAGGAGAGGGGGAGGAAGATCGATCCACCGGCCTGCCGGCCCGCTATTTATCATCCCAACACGGCCGTATGCAGGTCTCTGGGGTGAGTGTGTGTGTGTGTGTGTGTGTGTGGAGGGGGGAGGTGTAGATAAAGTCACACACTCACATGTCACTGTATGACCTCCAATAATAATTAAACCAATAATAATAATAATAATAATAATAATAATAATAATAATAATAATAATAATAATCCAGGTCACTTTTAGTCTTTAAATGAATACTTTCTGTTTGCAGTGATTCGTTTCAATGTTAATTCATTTGAATTAATAAAACAATCAGATTAAAAGGTTTAAACTGTTCAGGTCTTTTACTTTTGTTTCACTGAGAATAAATATTAAATAAAGATAATTCCTGAAGCATGCAGCAGGATATCAGTTTAAAATTAGTTTAAGAATTGAATTACATTTTCATTTACATTTTTTTCAGACATTTGGAATTTTCCTTTATTTTTTTTCTTGGAACATTCATAATTTTCAGAAGATTTATTGAAAAGCAAATAAATTCCAGCAGGAGCAGAACTTTGTTCTGAAATAAAGTGAGTTCAGTTTCTCCTCTGAATCCTTAAAAGTGGCTCATCTGTTTGTCATCATTCAGTAAATCTCTGAGTTTTAATCAAGAAAAAAATTATTTGCTTCAGGGGAAAAAAATATTTGTAAGTTTTAGTGGAAACATTCAAGAAGCACAAATTTGACTCCGTCATTTAGAGGACAAACTGAACTCCAACTGCGACATTTACATTTAAATTTATACTTACAACTGAACATTTTCCAGTGGCCTGGGTTTGAAATGTTTAATAAAATCTGATTTGTTACAAACACAAAAGGCCTAAAGACACAGAGCAACACAAAGACGCCAAACTGTAAATTTAACAAGAAACACATAAATGTCGACAACTTAGTGTTTGCGAAGGTATATAAAATAATAATGATAATGAAAAGAAAAGAGTACAATACAGTTAGAAAGTAAATTAATTTGGAACTTTTCATCCTTTTCCTATATTCTAACACATTAAACGTTTCCTGTAAAGAAAAGGAGCAAAAGCAGAAAAACAGGCAGAATTTGGACTTTTTGTTTGGTAGATTAAACCTGAAACATCTTCAGTGATTTTCTAAGTAAGACGCAGTTTGGTCAGATCCAGTCAGACGTGGTTTTACTGGAGGGATGAGGAGAAACGGGGCGATGAAGAGCAGAAAGCACCTTCAGCTCTCCACACCTCGTTAGTGGCTGAAGCGTTTTGGAGGAAACGCAGCGGGTTCTGTCGGTTCTGTCGGTTCTACAGACGGTCTGTTTGGGTTCATCTTCTTTTGGTTCAGTTTCTTTCATCTTTCTTTTTCTCACATTCAGAGTTTTAAATCTGAAAAAGCAAAATTAATATTTAAATTAAAGATGAAAGTTACCAGCTTTGAAGAAAACCTCCAATATTTTAATTGTTCTTGTTACTTATTACAAGAACATTTTCTGTTCTTCTGGCCAAAACTTGTTAAATTCATGGTAGTTTTACTCTAAACAAAATTAATTAACTGAGCAAAAGTTCACCTTCCAAAAGGAAATGATTTCTGATTTGGGTTTGAAGGGGCAGTACTTTGTATTTTCCAGGCACTTAATACCATTTTATATCACAATGAAGTAACTTTGTTACCTTCAGTTTCTATAAAATACTAGACAAAATTTACTTCCTGGTTTAATGTTTTGAAATTGGGCCTCTGTCTCTTTAAAAACTCCTGCTCTTTCTGAAACTCTGCCTTCAGTGATCTCAACATGGCTCCTCTATTAACCCTTTAACAATGTTTTTATCTGTGTTTCACTGAGAAATAGCTCCTATATTGAGCTCAGTACATGTGCAGTTCCACCAGCTGTTTGCTAATTTCTGCTGGCTAGTCTGAAGGAGCTGAGTGGGGGAGTCGCGGTGGAGGGCAGCTTTGTGAGGTGGAAACTCACAAAGCTGCAGGTCAGAGGAGGAGCTGCACCCCAAAGGCGGGGCTAGGTCCACCCAAGTGTTTTGCAGCTTAATGGTTGCCATGGAGATTAAATGATTTCTAATACAAGCATGAAAGAATCAAGGCAACACTCCAGGTGTGTTTTTGATGAGGGAATAACATCATAACATGATGTAAAGCTAAAAAAAATCAAGGTAATATAATACTGCCACTTTAATTTTACCAATGATTGGAAGGTGTGCAGTGGCGCCCTCCAAAGGTGGCCATGGGGGCCCATGGACCCCCTGGTAAAAGGCTGGAATGCCTCAAACGGCCACTAGAGGGAGCTTCATCAGACACTGGCAGAGGCCTCTGACAGTCAGGCAGCATTTGGTGGAGTTTTATGGAGGTCAGATGGAGGTTAACAGCTGGACATTTGATCAAAAATGGGTTCATAATGGCACCTGCTGATGTCACGTCCTCTATCCTGCATCTTCTAGTGAAGTGGTTACTGCTCAACAACACTGTACTTCAGGATGGAGGAATAAAGAGAGAAGCAGGACAAACCTTCATGCTTTTCATTCTGGAGCATTTCACTTAAAAGTTGCTGAAACTTTACTGAAAATGACTAAAGTATTATTCCCACCTTTTAGTTTACTTTAATCTAACTCCAGTCCCTTTGTCTAGAAAGTCCAGTTCGTTTGGGAAGGTGTGAACGTGTAATCGAACTGTGATTCAGACCAGAACTCTGGTCCACCTACAAACCTCAGTATCGGTCCTGTTGAAGTGAACTCTGGTTCGGTTTGAATGCATATGTAAACGCTAAGCGGACTGGAGACCGCTCCTAAAGCAGGAAGTGGATTACAGCACAAGGCATTCTGGGTAAATACAACCAAAACAAATGTGCTAACTTAGCACTAGCGGAAGAAATGACTTGCGGTACTTAGTGAAAGACTAAAGAGGAATCCTTCAAATGATAAAATCTCATTCCACTCCATTTTTGCTAACATTTTGTGAAGAAGGAAGTTGCTTTCAGTGTCTTTTTCAGAGGTTTTCATGTTGTAGCGCCCCCACGGGCGAGGAGGGGAACAGGTTATTGAGGGGGTTTGGTTGGTTTGACTCAGATCAGAGAGAAACAGAACCACAGCAGCTGGAGATAAAACAAATGTTGCAACTTTGGTACCAACTGAACAGTGTACCGGACTAACAGGTGTGAAAACACCATAAATCTGATGTGGAAATTGTCCAATCAGTGACTGAAATGTCACGAGGACCTCTGTGACCCTGCACATCAGATGTTTACTCAAATCGTATGTTTGGTTTCTGTTGCTTAGCGTTTATATATTCGTGATTCTTTGCTACTTGCCTACTGGATCTGACAGGTTCTGTACTCAGCATTAGCTGTGTTATTGCATAGATATGTAATTTATTTCTCTAAAGAGTCCATTTTAACTTAGTTGGGGGTTTTTAGCTGTTTTTCAAGCATTTTTCTCTGTGGGCTTAAACTGCTTCTGTCTCACCTTTGACCAATAAAGTCTTTTATTAGTTCAACCTGACTCCTGCTGCCTTTAGCGAGGAGCCCAGAAAGTGTCATCCAGGAGAGTCCGGATCAGATAAATATGTTTGGGCTCAGTGTGTGGCCGCTCTTCATCTAAACTGCAAACAAACACAGATATCATCCATAATCATCATCAGATGATTGGACTGAGGGAGAGTCCAGGAGTTTGTTACTGAACCTCTGGTTTTAATGCTTTAGCTGGCAGCAGGTCAGGAAATGATGCAAAATCTTAACATGGGAGTCACAGAGCGTGTTGTGAAACCGGCTAATTCTCATTACCACAGTGTAAAATGTTTCAATTAGAGCAACCATTAAAAAACTCTCAACAGCAATCCTGTAAATTAGAAAGTTTCCCTCAGATTCCTCTGAGAGTTCTGGGAACAGAGCGGCTCGGTCCGTCTGCTGGAAGTGGACCGGAGCACCGAGTCTGAATCACAGATGAACCCACCCGTTTTCAGCTCCAACCCGGCATTATCAGCACAACTCTGTGCCGTTCAGGACATGAGCTGTGGATGTAATCCTGGGGCGGAGTGAGGAGGTTTATTTTTAGACAGAACAGAATAAAATAACAGCTGAACGTCTTCCTAGCTGCTAGCATGTCTTCCAGGTCAGGTTGGACATTTATCATATGGTTTATCATTTATCCTGAAAAATTTCTTATCATGGTGGGGTTGTGATGTGATGCATTTCACTGACTGCTTTCATAAGTTCATAATTATAATTTTCAGCCATTGTTTACATCCTGATTTATCACTTCTGGCTTCTTCTGGTGCAGAATTAGGATGCATGTCTCACAACAGTGACGTAAAAGTCAGACTAAACGCGATATGACTGTTCAGGCTGCAGTCGCTTTGAAAACAGTCAGATACGTATTTGATTTAGTTCCACATTTGGAAGTGGCACGCATTGGATATCAGAACTGGGTCACTCAGAGTGCTGAGAAAACGTCTGATTTGGGTCGCAGTCGCCTCTGTGACTCTGTGTTTTGTTGTTTTTATCAGAGTCATTTCTTGTTGTTCTGAATTGCTTTTTTATTTTTAGGTTTTTCTGTTTCAAATCTAACTTTGGTCACTGTGGGCCTGATTTTCTTCTGCAGTCCATCCTTGTACTTCCCGGAGAATCTGAAACTTGTTCTTGAGGTTTCTGTGTATCTTGAACTTTCGGATGATTCATAAATCTGTTATTTCAGCTTAAATACTTTTAGCAGCAGTTTTGTGTCATTTTGATGTCATGATGGTTGCATGATTCTTTGCTAGCAGAAGAGGAAAATGGTTTAGCACAGGTTTTGGAGCCACCAGGCTAACTGGACCGATGGATGATTTCATCTGCATTCCTTTATAGTTTCAGCAGAACAACACAACTATCGTATCCCTGCAGAGCTTCTGGCCATTAAATGATTTTGTTAGTTTTCTTACACTCATATGGAAACATTTCGAGTACTCACGCAAATGTCTCCACTTTAGGTGAATCCCAGATTTCTGTCCTTAAAATCAAAACAAAAACAAACAAAAAAACCATCATTAAAAGAAACACATGGAGAATTTTTCCCATTTACTCAGCCATGAACCACAGCTTCACTTTGCGGTTAATTAATGACTTTAATATGATTTAATTAACTTCCATTAATCATGGTGTAAAAGCAGCTGTCAGTCTATCAAATGGAAAATGTTTTCATTTTGGGAAAGTCAGAAAAAACAACATTCACATCCTGTTTCTCTCAGCCTTTGTGGGAGTTTTCTGTCCAGATAATCATCTCTCATTATGTTGCTACAGTCAATTAGCATCCATTACTGTCAGACTGCATCTGTAAGTAAATGTTGACACTCACTAACTCCAGGCAATATGCTGCGCGCTACATTAGCGTAGAAAAACACCACAGAGGACTTTTTCCCCTCATTTGGACTTTATTGTGGAAACAGGATCCTTTTTTCATCAGTTTAAGTTTTTCACACAGTCAGGAACAAAATAATTCCCGTGGAGCGTTTAAAAAAAGGATTTGAAGTCGATTGGGCCAAGCTGTAGGCTTGTCTGTAGATTATTATAAGGCCCGGAGATTGAAAACTGAAGAAAGTCGAGTTTTTAAAGAAGGTGAGTGAAAAACACATAAGGAAAAAGCTGCACTGTACAAAATATCAAACAATGCTAACTTAAAACTACTAAACACTTTATTAGATGAAAAGCAAAGTTTTTACATAAATAATGAAATATGTCAACAGTGACATTTTTTAAAAAGTGAACAAATAAATAAATAAATAGGTGAATTGATAAATAAATAAAATTGAGAAAAAAAATGTGAACAGTGATAAATGCATGAATGAGTATAGAAGTAAATAAATAAATAAGTAAATAAATAAACAGTAAGTAAAGATAATATGACAATAAAAATCAAAGGTCTCAAAAAAAGCCTAAGCAAATCAACAAAGACGATGTCTTCAGGATTTGGCTCAAACTATTGTGAAGAGAGGGGCGCTTGTTCTTGAAAGGCAGAGTTAAACTAAGACCTAACAATAAGACACCAAATTATACACTAAGAAGTATTTTCATCATATTTGGATGCATAAGATTCTTTTAATGTCCTTCCAAGCCTACCACCTCCCTTTACAGTGGGCCGTACCGACTCTGAAAGTAACCGTTAGTCAGGATTCTGGAAGGTTCCAACTTAGCCGTCGTTGATATTGATGATTAGCTGCTGCTTTACGGAGCCCACTAAAGGATGTGGGAATTTTTGTTTTGTTTTGCGTTTCCTCACAATAATGTACTGATCAGTTCATGCGGCATAAATGAACACTGAAAGTCTTCCTTACAATGGTCATCTTACTTTCTGCTGTAATATAAGGCTTCGTAAGGTTTTTCCATGTTTGTGAGATTTCTGAAGTTTTATTTCTTCTTTAGGATAGAAATGCACCACAAACCTTTGTGCAAAATGCAAACACAAAACAGGCCAAATATGGGCTTTCCATCTCTTTCCATCTTTTCTAAGATGTAAACAAACTTTGTGTAAGAAGGAAAGAAAAAAATAAAAAATAAAATACACACACATATATATATATACAAATATATCCAAACCATCTGGACTATTTCTGAGTTATTTTCACAGGGTAATAAAGTCATATCTGACAGTTTTGATTGTCTTTTTTGCATTGACAGTCTGAATGGTTAATAAAGGACCGTTTGTGCAGTTGCAGTTCCATCTCAACCTCACACAAACATGCAGTAAATAAATCGATTTTCAATCAGATTTTGCACCAAAGATTTAAGAATTTATAAACACGTTTTCACTGAGGCTCTTTAAATGTTTATATATTCAAAAATTTAAATTGACATTTGTGGTTGTGTACAAAATACACCAGCAAATACTGTAGTAAGTTTTGCGAGGGAACGCAAAAGATGTTTTTTTTTTTCCCCCATGTCCCACAGAGGCCTCCGTACTAACAGTTTCAGTTTGTTTCTCACAAAAGGAGACGCGGGTAAGTTATTTAGAAATGTTGTAAATTGTTTATGTTGTTTTATTTATTTTTGCTTTAGTGTTTATAACTGTGCGTGTTTTTTGAGGGATAAGAATAAACGTTGAAAGATTTGCTCCCAGTTATAGTCGAGCTTGCTAGCGTTAGCAGCTCTAAGCTAATGGTTTCTTCCAGAAACTTCTGGACTTATGTTCACGCAGTTATGTCAGAAAACATTAATGATGAACAAATAGATTTTAAAAAAACTGGAAATAGTTTGAAATAGTAATAATCTGTCGACACTGAAGATTACCGGCATTCTGAAGCTCCTGAGCTTTAAAAGTCTGAGCACTAAATTAGCAACTAGTGTCTGTATCTGGTGGACAGGAAGTTAGCAGGTGTCAGTTGGAAGCACCGTAGTTTTTAATTGGACAGGACATTTTTAAGCTATTTTTAAATAGTTGACAAACAAATTTATATCTGACTTAAATGCTGGTGCAGATCAGACTTGGTGTAAATACTGCATAATTGTAACATCTGCTGATAACATTTGGAAATGTTGCTGTATTTGATTCTGCTCTTGTTGAACGACTGTTTTGCTAATTGAGTAATGTGTTGGTGACTAATCACAGTTGTGTAATTCAAACTAAATAAATCAAAAGTGTCACTCGGAAACCTAGCCAATGGAGAGTTAAATTTAGTAAAAGTCCTTCCGTTGCTCTGCAGGTTGCGACATGTGTGCAGATAACAGGAACGGCGAGTGTCCGATGCACGGCCCCCTGCACTCGCTGCGCCGCCTGGTGGGCACCAGTAGCACTGCAGCGCCTGTTCCTCTCCCGGACGTCCCTGATTGGCTGAGGGACCTGCCCAGAGAGGTGACGTCGACATTCCCGTCTGTCATCTGAAATGTGAATTATTTATGTTTGTTTGGATGAAATCTGGAGGCTCAAAGATAAAAACAAAGTTAATATTTTCAGGTTACAAATTTAATGTGTTGCTAAACCTCTAATCTACTGATCAAATTCATTTTTACTCTGCTTTATGAGTGCTTTAACAAATGTAAACTATCAGGTAACATCTGAATTGGACTTGTCACAATAAATCATTTAATAATGATAAATTAAAATGAGCTCAATACATTTCCATGATTTATTGTTATTCTCTTTCTACCAAAAACTGGATGACAAAGTCTTCAGTCTATTCTGTTTTGAAGGACAATTTAGTTTACAGTGTGGACAGAGACTTCATAATTCATTTTATTTGTTGCTTTGTTAATTTATTTTGGATATTTAAAATGTCTTCCAGTTCCTGTGTTAAATGTTTATCAGAATTTAGAGTTTACTGATCTTTGAGAATGTGTCCTTGCATTATTAGGCGGTTGCCATTATGTTATCTAAACAACAATATTATCATTTATGGCAGTAACTTCTGGGACGATTTGTCATCCAGAAAAATTTGTTATTGTGAAAAACCTAATCTGAAAACAAAATAAAACAAAAAAATCTAAATAACAAAAAGATGAATAAAGTTAAGAATAAGAATAAAGCATGAAAAGATGATGAAACATAAACATTTCTCAGTGAAACTCAGTTTAACTCCACCATCCTTTCTGCTGCATTGTTTTTAAGATCCAGACTGCAGAGTTTTAATTAGCTGTTCCTCGTTAACTGCAGGTGTGTCTCTGCACCAGTACGGTTCCCGGTCTGGGTTACGGGATCTGTGCCGCCCAGAGGATCCCTCAGGGAACCTGGATCGGCCCATTCCAGGGCGTCCCCCTCCTGGTGGACAAACTGCACTCCGGGGCCGTCAGGAACACCCGACACCTGTGGGAGGTGAGTTCATCCAAACGACAAAAACTGTGGATCAGGTCAAACTGAGATGATGCTGAAGAAAAGATGCACTGTTCTAAAGATCGATGGCAGAGAACCCAAAAACCAAGTTAGAGTGGCACGACTTGGACTTGATTTTACTCAGGTAAAAGTAAAAAGATGCTGCCTAGAAAATGACTCAGTTAAACATATTTTGGTAAAAAGTTTACTCAGCTACTGAGCAACTGATCAAATTATCAATCATTTGATGTTTAAGAATGACATCATCAGACAGACCAAAATATAAAGTTACATGGAAATTTTGGCATTTTCAGGACAAAAATGACAATAATTCATATAAGTAACAAAAAATTACAAAATCAGGCAAAAGACATTTTTTCCAAATCAGTTTCTTTCAATAGAAAAAAAAAAAACGGATGAAACCTTCACAAAAACTGCAGGTGTGTCTGTGTCTGGTGAATTTATGGCTAAAACAAGTTTGTTTTTCATTCAGTGGGTAGAAAATCCAGAAAGTTTACTGAAGTAAGAGTAGAAATACTTCATAATGAAATTACTGAAGTAATTTACAACGTAGTAAAAAACTCCATTAAGTATACGTTTTCAAAAAGGGACTGAAGTAAATGTAACTAGTTGCTACCCGGCTCTGGCGGCTGTAATGCATATTTACCTGTGAGCTGAGCGAAGCTCACATGACCTTAAACATCCAGCATTACACTTTCCGGTCTCAACTGTTTTACCTCATCATGGAGCTGATAAATGTAACCATTTAATAGATTTTTAAAGTTCAGCCTGGATGTGAGGGATGCATGTCTGTGTTAGCAGTGAGGTGTCATGGCCGCCGTCATGTCCCCTCAGAGCATCGACCAGAGCAGATTGTGTTTATATAAAGAGGCAGGAGAAAGTCGATGTGGCCGTTAGAAACAGCTGCATTAGCATGAGACAGCAGGGCGGGACTGAGGCATGCTGGGAGACGGACACAGAGACGGATGAGTCCCCGGTGACTGAGCCGCTAAAGGTCAGCCTGGCGCTGCCGACCGGACATCAGTCTCTCTGCTGCGGAACGGTGGAGGGGATCCTGCAGGAGGTCAGAGGTCAGAGGAATCGAGGGGACACGACGGCCGAGTCTAACAGCAGAAAACAGAACCTAAACATGGAGGAGGAAAAGGTTTTTTAATGATGTTTTTAAACTAATGAGGAGCTGTCGGTCGCTAACAGGATTTATTTCCGTTTCTTCAGCTGAAATGATGAAAAATCTGAAAGGTAACGAGATTTTAGCTCAAAGAACTGTTGGCTGAAAACCTGGCACCAGAAATCTGATCCTTCCTGATGTTCTTCCTTTTCCCAAAGACTTTCAGATCTGTTCATCTTCTGAAGATCGTTTTTTTAGGCCTGAAGTCGTCTGGGCAGAAAATGTTTGGAAATGTGTAGTGACCGTTTCCCCCGATTTTGAAATGTTGAGCGACTGCAGATTTTTGGGCACTCCTGTATGGAAACATTTTATAGAACAAAATTATGCCACTTATTATCTAATAAATTCTGTCAGTAATTTTTTTGGCACAGTTTATTTGGACCCAGAACATTTATTTTGGACCCTGTTTGGCCCTCAAACCAGCCTTTGGATCCCGTCGGCCCTGGAGAAACGCTGATCCAATAATCTGCCTCTAACCGTTGCCACGGTATCGGCTGCCTGGCTGCAACTGGTCATTAGGTCTATCGATGAAGAAACGGTGCACACAGATCTCATTAAAACCAGCGGCTGCTAAACGCTCTTATTGACGCCCCCCAAAACAGGAAGTGATGTATGTCCTATAGCCAATCAGGGAGCTCGTGTCATGTTGTCTATGGCATTCAGGAAGGGCCAGCTTTAATTGAGATACTTGCCGTTACGTTTGGATGCAGCAGTAAAGGATTTTCTGGCGCTGCAGTATTTTACGAGGAGATAAATTGATCCCCTTCCAGGAAGAGTTACGGAGGAATAATCCTGCGTCGCTCTGACCCGAGGCGCCGCCACAAACGCTCCGTTTTCCTCCGGTGATTACGCTTCGACGCTGAATAAACAGACAAATGAGATTTTTCTATAAAAATGAGAGTAAACATTGAAGAGAAAAGGTTTATTTCAGGTTTAGGTTAATGGATGCGTTATTTTAAGTTTGAAGCTTGAGCTTCAGTTGCATAAATACATTTGAGATAAACTACTGAGGTTTTTTCAAAGTAAGACATTTTATATGATATCAAGAAATGTTAAGTAGGAAACAAATAAGCTCCATACAAAGGAAGATAAAAAAAAAGAAAAAGAGAAGATAGAAACTCTATAAGGTGAAGTGAACTAAAAGGATTTACAAAACAACAAAAAGGTCAAAGGAGGGAAAATAAAATAATTTAAACATGAGAAGAAAGTGTTGAGTTAAAGAGGAAAAAGAAGAAAATAACAGAAGTAAAGATGTAATGTGTGAACAGTTGTAAAACAGCGTCGCTGGAGGTGGCAGGGTGGAGGTGCAGCATGGCAGCGTGGAGGTGGCAGCGTGGAGGTGCAGCATGATGGTGCAGCGTGATGGTGCAGCGTGGCAGCGTGGCGGTGGCAGCGTGATGGTGCAGCGTGGAGGTGGCAGCGTGATGGTGGCAGCGTGATGGTGCAGCGTGATGGTGCAGCATGATGGTGCAGTGGAACAAATCACTTGCAGTTCAGAACGATGCATCAGTTGGATTCACTGAAACAAACTAAAGAGACCGTCGGGTCACTGCTGGAAGTCCACATTTTCACAGGGGAAAGTAGATCACTGTGAGTTACAGTTAAATTAGATCTTTTGAGTTCTGCAGCCTGGTACGAGTTCCTGTCAGATAAAAGTCCAAACATCTAAAAACTCACACAGATAAGAAAACTTTTCTGAACCTCTTAGGAAGAAATGAGACGTTTGTTCTCTGCTACAGTCGGTGTTATAAAGGATCGGGTGTGTGTCAGTGAGAGTGAAGCTTTCAGGCGGACGGTTTGTGCCGATTGGCCGGGCCGGGCCTCGCGGCGGGATCGTCCGGGCCGGTCCTGATTGAAAAGAATGTGCAGTAAAAACAGGAGAAACGCTTGGATGCTCTGGGCTCTGACCTCTCCCCGCTGGCTTTTACACACTTTTTCTTCTGGAGACATCAGAGGCCCAACTGCTGGAGCAGAGTTAGAAAAAACAAGAGGCCAACATCTAAACTTCAGGACGGCTTCAGGCAAAATATTTGGCCAGTGTGGGACGCTGATGAGACACTTGAGGACGGAGAAAAATCCAAAACGCCGGTCGGCATGTTGGCTTTATTCTGCATGGTAAACTATTTTCTTTGTGTGCGTGTGTTTGTCAGTCCGTCCATCATGGTGTTGCTGCAGATTTCCCCCCGACTCGTTTGCAGCGGTTTGTGGTTCCAGCGTTCGCCTCGGCGCTGCTACGCTTTCTGACTGATGTCATCATTTCATGTTTGTTCTCTGGGTTTTATTAAAGGCTCCCATCGCCTTTGACATCATCGCTCTGTTTACAGAATTGTAAATGGTTTCTGTCAAACATCAGATGGTTTTCTACATGCTTAGATTTCAGTGAGGCAAACGTGTTTTTATCACAATGATGATACGAGGAATCTGCAGCTATTAATGTCCCTCTGCTTCTTGTTCTTTGATGGGAACTTGTGTTTCCTGCAGAGGTTCAGACGTTTTCTGGCGAACTTTCCAGAAACTCGGCCTCTGTTTTCCTCCTTTTCCATTCTTCCTGTGAAGAGCCGCATCTGTTTGTGTTGCATCATGCTTTCACGCTTACGCTGATAATATCCAGTCTAAATAACGGAGCCCAGATATTAAAGTACATGACAGAGAGTGTTTTTCATGGCTGATGTTGTCATTGCGTTCTTGAACTGTAATTTCACAGACGTGTTTTTCTAACACTGTCTGTTCCTGGTTGTGTGTGAAGCTTTTTTAACTGATGTTTCCCAACCTGTGGTTCTGCGTACATCCAGTGGGACGTCTTTGTGCTCTACCTCTGCTCCTCTGTTGTAGGATTTTCCTTAAAAATCTTCTTTAAATCTCAGTCAGACTCGGAGTAGCTGGGCTTCCTTGTCCAATCAAAATGCTTTTGTTTGATTTACAGCTGGTACTTTATTGTTCACTCAAAAACATTTGAGCCGCATTTAGTTATTTTCTTCGACTCTTTCAGTCTCAGAAATCTTTCATTTTTTCACATTTTGGACTTACATGTGTGAATTTCTGTGAGATAAACTCACAGCAATAAGCAGCGTTAACTTTTTATTAATTTTGTCTCCAAGAGTTGAGTAAACTTAAAGAGGAACGAGGCGGGAGTGGGAGTTATTTCCCAGGATGCTTAGCGGCAGGTTTTTGTGTCCTGTGTTACTTTGACTTTCCTCCTGTGTGTTATTGTCAGTTTCTCATGGTTGGGGACAATGTCTGCTCACGCAGCTGAAGCTCTGCTCACAATAAGTATTTGAGCAAAAATTCATTGTAATTATTATTATTATTAAGTCTTTTATTTATGCTGTTCAAGGATTTAAATTCAGAAAAATCAAGACAAGTAAATTAACTCGATAAGTTTAAAATGTGAGCTTGTCCAACTAGATGGAAGCAGCTTTTTGCATAATGTGAAATAATAATTTGGTGTAAAATTATTATTTTGACGTTATAACACAAGCTTAATGAGACATATAAAGTTATAAACAGCGTTTATATAACTCATATGTTGTTAAATCAACTTGATGTTAAAAAAAATTCTAGTTGACTTGATTTTTTTCAAGTTAAACTACCTTCAAATGTTTTTACACTTCTGTACTCTGTATATTTTGGTTTAGTCATTTTGTCAGACAATACGTAATGCTCTCTGTTATAATGAGTTTATGGTCACTTTTCCTTTTTTCACACACAGACACAGAAAATAAAAACTGTGAATATAATTAAAATAAATATTATATAATAAAAGAACTGAAACTCCCTTTGAAAATTGTGCAAATAATAGTTTTTAGCTTCTAAGATGTTTAGTAACAAATTGTGGATGATGAAATAATTAAAGATAATAATTGTATGGTGTTTTTATTAAGTGGAGCCTGGCGTGACGCAGCTCTAATCTCACAGCGTGTGGCTGTTTGTTGGGTCACTGCGGTGTGTGGAAGAGCCTGGAAGAGTTTGTAACGTGAGCCGCTGAGAACTGTAAAACATGTCTGAATAACCAGGAGCTGAGAAAAAGTGAACTTGTGAAAACATTTTGATAGACGGCCTTCAGCTTGAACAAGGCGTCCACTTCTCTCACTTCACGGGAAACGTGTCTTGATGTCCTCTGAATCTCTGTTGCCAGCTTCAGCTTATGGTTGAGGTGAGTCACGTGATCATTTTCCATTTTGAACTGTGTGCAAAACATTGGCAAGAAATGTGGAATCACAGCTGTGGAAGATGTTCAGACAGTTTAAGAAAAAAACGTATTACTACTATGACACCAAACTATTTCAAATAATAGCTAAATGTTCTGACAAAAAGCAGCAAAAAACTCAGAGGGATTGTTGTAACTAATGCTGCGTTTTTATACAAATCAAGCAGAGGAAAATCTGCGGGATAATTTAATATCGTCTTGCAGCTGTTCTGGATTTTCTGATAGCTTTGATACTTTCATCACCACTGAATCCAGATTTCATGATTTCATCCAATCGTTCACTGAAACCATTTCTCCTGATATTTTTCACATTAAATATAATTTCTTTCAGCTGAGACACAAACACCGTTTCCTGTTTCTGAAATGTGTCTTTCATTTTCCTTTGTTGTACATGTTTTTGTTTTCTAGATAATTGCTTTTAGTTTTCCGTCTTGATGTCTTGTTTGGTGAAACTGTTTCTCTTTATGTTTGACTCTGTAAGTTTTAGACACGTCTGACTGGGAACAGCTGACATGCTTGTCTGCGCTGGTTTACCTCCTGTAATCCTCTGCATTGTTTCAGCTCTCTGGTTGCAGCCATGTTTCCTGTTAGAGCTGAAACCAACGTGCTCTGAGCTGACTGGACAACAGAATCAAAAAGTTACAGTGAAAAAGAGGATCCTGATGAGCTCCATGTGAAGAAGTACTGCCACTTTTTTCACAGCATGACTAAGAACCTGGAGGTCAGTCCTGCAGGTGTCCGAACTGTTTGGCCCGAACGTCACGTTGAAAGGACAAAATCTTTATAGCAAAAATGAAAAACATGTTTTACCTGCTAAATAAGAAATAAACTAAACTCAATATTTTACCGAACAAAGCAGTCGGATTGCTGTAGACGAGATGTTCAAACCGTAGATTTAACACGAAAAAGGTTTGCCACATTAAATTTTTCATCTTCTGATTTATTTTTCTTGTCTTTTTAGTAACGAGAACAGAACATGGATCAGTCCAGCTTCATTTTGAACAGCTTATTAACCTAAATGCATTTTTTTTTGTATTAATAGAAATTAAATTCGAAGCAGAAACCTGGATGAATACTTTGTGTTGCACCATCAGTGAAAACTTCACCCCAACCTGGTTTTTAAATCTCCATCAACTGCCTGGCCTGTGATCAAGGGTCCACAAATGGCCCCCGGACCGCGCTTTGGACAGCCCTGCTCTGCTGTTTAGTTTAAGGCTCTAACTTTAGCTCTCTAGTTAAATTTTTCTGCACCATCCGTCTTGTTTTGTATTTTTCTGTCATAAAACGGCGAGGCGGTCCCAGGAGAGGCGGTGACCTTTGGGTCGCCTGCGGCTGCAGTGAAACCGCCGTTCGGCTCGGTGCTGTTTGGTTAAACCCTCCCTGCGAGTCGGATCGAAGCCGCTCTCATTCCTCGCTCTGTGTGACTTCACTCCGTAGGCCCGATAACCGCAGGGCGCTGCAGAACAAAGCCCGGGGTTTTCCACCAGGACCGGCGTGTCAGAATAACATGCATGTGTTCATGTGTGCAGCCTCTTCATTAACCGCCGAAGGTTTGATCTGTGTGTTTTCCTCAAACGTTCTGCTGTTTCTGCAGCAGCTTCACCTGCTGTGTCGAGCTTCAGTAACAACTGTTTTCTTTAAGTCTGAAAATGTGAAAGTTTTATGATGTTTAGTCTGTAAATAATAGACAAGGTGTAACAAATTCATTTCTTAAAAAGCTGGCAACATTCTGGGAGGGTTTTCAAATGTATTTTGGAAACAGGAAAGCAAACCATCCCACATCTCTAAAGCAGATTTGTAGAAGCTCACATGTGTTGCTTTATTTGGCGCTGAAGGATCTCGCCTCTGCATAAAACTACTTCAATGGGTCGTAGACAAAAACGATGTAAGATCTGTTGCTGAAGCAGTTTTCAGCGGTCAGTGCAACACGTCGTCTGCAGCTTCATGATGAGAGATGTTCAGTTAGACAGCTGGTGAAGGGAGCGATGAGGCCAAACCTTATTTATCCAGAACTTCTCCAAACAGCAGATCTGTGAAAAGAGAAGAAAGGAAACCGTAGGAAAGCAAACATCAGAGAGGAGGGAATGGTGCTGAACACCAGGAGGAAGAACTGGAGATGCAGTCACTCTGTAGAGCCATGAATGTTCACAACCTCAGCACAGATTTTACAGCTGAAGCTAAATGTGATGCTGGGATCAGCACAGACATGTTGCTGTGTGTTTTACAATAGTTATTGAAAAACCTACTGAGAAGCTTTGAGATGCCTTGTTTTCCAAAAAAAAATGTTTTTTTTTTCTTTTTTCTTTTTCCAAAAGTGATATATTATCAGTATTTTATCTTTTAGGATATGCTTGTCTCATTTGAAATAATTTTTAATTTAATAACATTAAATCTGCAAAGAGTATGAAAACTGTCAGGCTTTAACTGTACAAGGACGTTCAGAGGATAATGTAATACCAGAGAACATTAGATCACAAAGTGGTTCTTCTCAGTACCTGTTTGCACATCGCAGAGAGACGTCTGGACCGCAGGTCAACTGTTTAAACACCAGACCTCCAGGTTTTATGTCTGCAATTTATTTAGTGACGCTTGTTTCATGTAAAGCTTTCAGAGACAGCAGCTGATTAGTTAATAGTTTGAGCCGTTTGGACAGATGGATGCAATGCTGTGGGTGGTGTTAGTGGGTGGTGGTACCCTCTTCTGTGGGTGGTGTTAGTGGGTGGTGGTACCCTCTTCTGTGGGTGGTGTTAGTGGGTGGTGGTAGCCTCTTCTGTGGGTGGTGTTAGTGAGTGGTGGTACCCTCTTCTGTGGGTGGTGGTACCCTCTTCTGTGGATGGTGTTAGTGGGTGGTGGTACCCTCTTCTGTGGGTGGTGTTAGTGGGTGGTGGTACCCTCTTCTGTGGGTGGTGGTAGCCTCTTGTGTGGGTGGTGTTAGTGGGTGGTGGTAGCCTCTTCTGTGGGTGGTGTTAGTGGGTGGTGGTAGCCTCTTCTGTGGGTGGTGTTAGTGGGTGGTG